>JAMWET010003324.1:0-2500 GCA_024036415.1 Prochilodus magdalenae | reverse complement strand
CCTCCAAACCGACCTTTAATACAAAAAGGTCTTTGTAATTACATCTTACAATGGTGAGCAGTTGGCAGCAACCAGAAACCAGAAACTTTGTAAAACCCGAGTTGTTACATTTAAAAGACGGTGTCTCAGTTTGTGTTTGTAAACCCCATGTGAGCTATTCATCTTGTTCTCTTTTATGTTTACAGTTGCTTTAATATTGCTCATTTCTGTTTGTTTTTTTGTCTGTTTGTTTTATATCTCATATGAGTGTTTGAAATAAAAAGGCCATTAATTTTTGCACTGTAAGATGTTCTATGGTTGCAGTGGAGTCGGTCCTATGGAAAATGAGAGGATCTGAAAACATTGTCCCAAATTCCCCCTAATACTAAGAACTAGGTAGATTTTTGACTTTGTAGTATCGTGGGTATTGTGAGATATGTAATAAATGTATGATGGAACCCTACTGCCCCACGAATGATATGGGAAACAGAAAGGGAGAAGCTTCTCACATCTGGGAATCATGGCATGGTAATTTGATCTGGAAAGTTGGCGTGTAGTGAAGGCAGACCACGAAAAGGGCCAGTTCAATCAAATATGCCCAAAAAACATCCTCTAACAATAATGTATTCTCGTAACATAACAGCAGCTTGTGTAAAGTAAGCCTTTTAGTTCCTGTTAGCAGAGACACACGTGCAGTGTTGCTAACATTGTGTGTGCTAAACCTGCTGAACTCATACTATTAGGCCAAGTACATAGCATACACTGGGTGGGGTATGTGGTAGTACACAACTGAGATGGGAGTCCGTACTTTTAAGTGATGTCAGACTTTAGCACAGGTTGAAAGAAGGCTGTACAGATGTATTATGAGTTAAACAAGATGTTTATCGTTTGCTGTCCTTTGTAAAACGGACAGTGGCGGATGACGAGAGTAATACGCTGGAGAATCAGAGAAAGAAAGAGGTAGGGAGATGTGGGAAGACGAGAGATGAGACGAGAGAGATTGAGATGAGAGAGATAAGAGAGTGAGAGAGAGTGAGGGAGAGAGAGAGAGAGCGAGGATGACAGAGGAGATGAAGAGAGACAGAGAAAGAGAGAGTGAGAACCTTAAAAATGGGTTGATATTCTCAGTATGAATGAGGGAGGAAATCTGGGCGGGGTTTTAATAGTTACCTGGAGTCAGCTGTCCTTCTTCTTTCATTGATATGTATCATGATATCGCTGAGCAGTGCTTTCTTACCCAGATGTGTTATTTCTATCTTCATGCTACCAGGCAGTCGCAGGAGAGGTTTTAATTCAGGTTTATTTATAATTTGTCGCAGCAGAGAGTGTAGTAACTTTGATCTATTTCTTTGAAAACTCTGAAATAGATGTGTAGACACGTTTCTCTTAGCTTACAAGAAAAACAAGAGTGGTTACAAGAACTCTTTGTTGTATTTGAAAACATATGTATAAATTGGACATTCTAAATGTAATACCTGACATCACTGGTAGCCAGTTCATGTTGGCGAAATCAGCTGATTGAACTCGGGATTGGTCGTAGATGATGTTCTGAGATGAACTGTAGAATGGTTAACATCAGTTCCAGTTTAGTAATACCATTGTATCCGATCGAGCTGTAAACTCTGCGTGACCCATTTAAAAAGGCATGTGTCGATCGTCAGATCGTTGGTAACATTTTATAATCGTGTAATACACTAGTGTGTCATTCTTGTCTTCGTAGGCAGATTCTTTTTGGTGCACTTTCCTTGTAAATATTCAAAGAGATCTGCAGGCTCATTTAACCCCAAGGCTCAGTCCCCCCACAGCATTGTATGTGTCATCACATCGAGGGGTTTTTTTTTAAAATACTGTTGATGTCTAAACTCAGGGGGGTTTCAGAGTTCCGGTATTGAAGGACAAAGCTGCCCTTGTTTTTTGCTTGATTTGCAGGTGTGTTGTATCTTAGTACTGTTTCCTTATCCACTTCTTGACAGCTACAATTCCTTTTAGAGTTCACGTGTGTGAGTTTATGCTTTCTATCTCAGTAGGATGTAATGAAGAGATCATCTGCTTATCTTTAGAGTTGATACTGCTCAAAAAATATCTTCTGTATTCCTCTCAAATCATGATGGGGCTCTCTGAAGTGCTGTAAACTCATGCTAGCATGGTTGCTTTAGAGGTCATTTCGTCTGCCTCTAACATTTTTTGCAGTTAAATTGGAGGGCTCTGATTTTTAACCCAAATGTGTATCACCAATAATGGATCCTCTTGTTCGATAGTAGTCAAAATGCACACATTGGGTACTCCTTTATTCCTTTACTTAGAGAAGAAGAGAACAAAGTACCGGCGGTTAGAATCACACTGGCTGTTTCAAAATGTTTATCATATCAACTATATTGTTTATGGATTATATATGGAGAGAGATGAGAGAGAGAGAGAAGGGATGGAGCATGAGTGTGTGTTTAGTTGTTTGTTGTTGGATGCAGGGAGCGCCGTGTCTTGTTTCAAACTCCCTGCTAATCGTCCCGCATCCCCCACCAAT
>JAMWET010003323.1:520000-523441 GCA_024036415.1 Prochilodus magdalenae | reverse complement strand
AATAGTCCTTTGGATACTCATACCCTACTGTGATTGAAGCAGCTGTATACGAAGGAAGATCAGATTTCGTACAGGCTGGGAAACGCTACAAGGGCTGTAGCTGCTCTGGGCTTTTTAGGAGGTCGGCGGGAGTCTCGGCCTATAAGCCAGGCTAATGGCGAACGTGTTGCTGTGTCGCTGAAGGCTGGGCCTATCTTAAACCGGAGAACCCTGTCACATCTGTTGATAAGCCGGCTGAGTACGGGTACTGTTCAAATGCTGGCATCGTGCTGTTTTTGTGGGGGGTGCTTGCATTACAGCTATATATTGATGTTTATTTTGGCAACCAACTCAGAGTTCCCCATCCTTTCATGCAAATTTTTCTATCATATTGGGCGCTGCAATTGGTTCCGGTCAGCACCCTACGTATCGAGCCCTTGCCACAATGTCAAATACTACTTTTTTTTGTTTTGTCTTTTTGTGTGTGTTTATTTTGTGGTTGTGTGTTTTGATTTAGATGGGTGATTACAGTACTCGAGATCAAACTTGAACCATTAAACCCATAGCTGATATGATAACAAATTTACACTTTACATAACTAACTAGCATAACCATAGCATGAACGTGTCGCCCACCAGATACGCGCGATAGAGACGAGCGAACTGAAGGAGAACAGAGCATGAGGATATAGACGGAGCACGAGATAGGAGAGAGCTAGAGAGAGGCGGACGGAGAGAGAGAGAGAGTAGAGAGAGCAAGAACAGAGACCATATGGTGCAATTATAGTCAGAAAGACACAAATTGTGGGAAAAAGAATAGAACTGAAAGAAACGCAGACAGACAAAAGAAAATGAGAAATGGAGCGATATAGGAGGAGAGAGTATGGAACTAAAGAGAGAAGGGAAATTTGTGAGGAGAATTGATAAAAGAGAAGCAACAAAAGGCGTGGGGAGAACACACAAAAGACTACAAAATATTGTGACAGATAAAGAGAAAGAAAAGAGAGGTGGATAGAGTGAGACCAAAATAGATAGATAGATAGATAGATAGAGAGAGAGAGAGAGGAGAGAGTAATCAGATACAGCTCAGACAGGAAAAGGGTGAAGAGAGCAGAGAAACAACAGAGAGAAATAATAGAGAGATAAAGAGACTCAGAGAGAGAACAAGGCAGAAAGTGAGAAGGAAGAGAGATCAGAGAAGTAGTCTGAGATAGACCGACACGGAGAGTAAGAGCTAGGAGATAGAGAGAGGGGGAGATAGAGAAGGGAGGAGACAGGAGGAATGCAAAGAGGAGAGACAGAGGCGAGAGAGAGCAACAGCAAATAAAAAAGAAGGTGGGAGGAAGAAATATGAAAAGTAGAGAGAGATAGAGAGAGAGCTGGAGAATAAAGGAGAGAGAGAGAGACATACTTCTAATAGTTAACGCACATAGAAGAAAGAACTTGATAGAGAGATCAGAGATCATGACGACACAACAACGACACAGAAGCCAAAGTAAAAAGAAAAGTAGAGCAGACGAAGAGTGAGAGATAATGAGAGCAGAGAGGAGAATCACAGAGAGAATGTAGAGAGAGGAGGGACACCAGGATAGAAATAGAGTAGGAGAAGAGACACAGGAAGAGATGAGAGAGAGAGAGAAGAAAACTGAGAAAGAGAGGAGCATGAAAAAGAGAGAGAGAGAGAGAGACACACTACACACAACACGAGAGAAGGAGAGAGAAGACGCAAGGAAGAACGAGACAACACCATCAAGACCGAAAAAGAGAGAGAGGGATGAGCGAAAGAGAATGCGAGATAGCAGATTCGAGACGAATGAGAGAGAGACGGACGAGACACACAGACAGAAAAGAGAGAGAGGAAGAAAAGAGCAATAAAGAAGAACGAGAGAGAGAGGGAAAGGGAGACAGAAGGTGTTTATTGTTTATAGTGACCGTATATGAATGGTGGGACCTCCTCTAACTAACGACTGATGTGCTTTACTAATTCAGGTTGATAAGTGAGGGACTCAGGTGACAGTTGCGGAGACTCAGGAAAAAAAAGAAGGGCAGCTCACCGGGGCAGACTCAGGCAGCTTAAAACGGCCGGCCTGCCTTGCGGCAGGACTCGATTCATTTTCCGCTCACTGAACTACAATACATCCTTGAATTAGATAATGGTGAATGGAAGTGGAGCGTGCAGATTTTTACGAAAACAGCAACAAAACGATATTCTAGAGCACGTAGACCAGATCAAGTTGAGTCTTACACAAGCCATAAAGCGGACCTGTGTACCTGCCTGTGTGTAAACGCCGAAGGGGACCGAAACTTGAGGAAAAAACGCGAACAACAACCGCGGGAATATCTAGCCGCTCTGGTCGTCCCTGAGAGCCCTCCTCTGCGGTGCGTGGTGTGAGCGAGTGTGCTGTGAGACCTCCTGAGAGATCCGTGTGTGTCTTTGAGCCTGTGGAGCATCTGTGGAGCGAGGGCGAGCTCTATTAGTGTCGTGCTGTAGGTCCTCCAGCGCCTCTGAGATAAGCAGACATGGGAACAAGTCACTAAGTTGCAAGTAAGTCTAGAGTAAAGTCTTCAGTTCTTAACAATCAAGTCACGTAGTCAAGTCGGCCAAGTCAATACAAGGCAAGATCTCGAGTTGCATAGTGCCTCAAGTCAATTACAAGCAAGTCATCTGAGTCAAGTCCAACTAGTCAATAGCAGAGGCAAGTCTCAAGTGGCAAGTCGCCTAAGTCAATACAAGGCGAGTCTCTCTAGTCAAGTCCCAAGTCTTATAACTTGCGTATTCCTAGTCTAAGTCACACAGATGTCATTCAATTATTTCCACTATAACTTGATCGCTGCTGATTCATAAGTATATATAAACTGAACTATGAGTATCAGGAATGTCTTTTAAAGTTTGTATTATAGTATAACTAAAGAACAAACTTATACATCATCTGCAAACTAGTTCAGACAACAAAGTGCTTATTGTACTTAACAGGAACAAGTAGATGCTAAATCGTTAATTAAATAATTTGAGGTTAAATAGGATCTGCAAAGATACTGTGGCAGCGTAAACAAAGTACTTACTGGGGTAATCTCCTAATAAGACTATGGTACTAAAACTCAGTATGGAAAAAATGAATGTGACATTATAAACCACAGTTTAAGCAGGCAACAAAAAGTCAAGGTTTATGGATTAAAAAAAAACTTAGGAAAGACAAGAATATGATCATATGATTCATGATTATCATATGAGCTGTTTCAGTATGCTATAATCATTTCTGTAAAACTGAGGGCTAACAAAGTACACTACATCAATTGTTCTCTCACACCTGGCCCTGGAGGCCCCCACTGCCCTGCACTTTTTATTGTTTTCCATCTCTCCCCAACACATCTAGATCCAACTAATCACCATCATAACCAGCCCATATTACCTGAGTTAAAATAGGTGTTGAAGCAGAAAAAAACACTAAAATGTGCAGGGGCA
>JAMWET010003323.1:505000-515000 GCA_024036415.1 Prochilodus magdalenae | reverse complement strand
CAGCCCCCAGGCTCTCTCTCCAACACTGGGCAGTGTCAGTACCCGTGACTCCACCCTCAGTTAAACACAGAACAAGAACAGTATGTATGGAATGATGGAGCATGGAGAAAGCCACTACTGTCCCAGAGGAACCCTGCTGCCTGTTTGAGGATTCATAAAGACCGCCTGACTGAGTCAGAAGACCACTGACGGATGGATGCATTCCACCATAAGGACCTCATTCCGGCTCTGAGACATGCTGGTGGCAGTATCGCAGTTCGCGGCTGCTTTGTTGCTATTAGACCAGGACAGCTTGCCATCGTTTGATGGAGATATGAAATCTGGATAGCATCGAGAAATTCCACAGGAGGATGTTAAGGCACCCGGGAGGACAATGACCATGTTGGGGCAGAACCTAAAGCGACCCACCAGCGTAACAGACTGGCAGCCGTCCTATACGCAGGAACGGGCTCAGATTCCTCCAAGCCAGCTTGCAGGGCTGAACAACAGTCTCCCAGTGGCTGTCTACGTTCTCTGGATTATTCCTCTGAACTCTTCCCAAGCGAAGTTCCTTTCCCGAGCAGAGTAGTTACCGAGTCATGTCAGGATGACCCCCTAATTGCCCAAGTGCAAAACGGGGTCACAGGGCGCTTGGAAGCCGAACCAAATTCGGCGGAGGCGAACATTCTTTTCAGTCTTCTGTTTATGTTTTTCCGCGGAGCGTTCAGCATCCTTCACCCGCATTCTTTTTCAGCGCGCCGTGCTTTTTCTTCTGTGCGGCTGGAGCGCGTCCATTTTCCTTTGGAAGCGAGCAGTGTTTTAAAAAGCATTCCTAAGATTAAAGATAGAGCGAGAGTTCAAAAGGAAAGCATATCGGATCACTCATCTGGGATTAAAGCGCTGCTAATGCGAGAGGGTCAGAGTTGGTCTGCATTTAAAGAGAGAGGGGTATTAGGCATTACTGATAAGAGCCCGATACAGAAATGATAAGAATCGCCATAAAGGTCAGCCTCAATACAAAACAGAATTGTTTATTATTAGGGCGGGTTATGTAAAAGCCTCGAAAGCCAGTGAAGTGGAACGAGCAGTTGGTTAAGTGTTTCATCTAGTTTCAAATAGCTGCGTATTTCCCAATCCCGGTCATGTCCACTTTTGAAACTGGTCGGAACAAGCTGAGGGTTTTATACCACACTTAATCCAAGTGGTGCATGTGAAGTGTGCGGACAAACACCTGCATTCAATCAACCTCCCAGATTTCAGTTGGCAGCTTTTATGATTGCAAATGCATTCCCTACATCGGGTTCTAGGTTCTCGGTTTTACGGTTCTGAGAAAGGAAACGTGCTGCGTACATTATGTTACTTGACGTGAAGAATTGATTGATCTCGTTGATAATGTTTACCATACCGAATACAGTGCCCAGCATGTATGCATCCATACCATGAGACTGTCCAGTTGGTGAAGGAAGAGGTGATCGAAAGAAGGATGCAGTCGCCTGTGACTGAAACTTGTTCTAGGTTCTCGGTTTTACGGTTCTGAGAAAGGAACCGTGCTATGTACATTATGTTACTTGACGTGAAGAATTGATTGATCTCGTTGATAATGTTGACCGTACCGAATGCAGTGCCTGGCATGTATGCATCCATACCATGAGACTGTCCAGTTGGCGAAAGAGAAGGATGATCCAGAGGAGGATGGAGAAACAGGTTCTAGGAGCTCGGTTTTACAGTTCTGAGAAAGGAAACGTGCTATGTACATTATGTAACTTGACGTGAAGAATTGATTGATCTCATTGATAATGTTGACCTTACCGAATACAGAGCATGGCATGTATGCATCCATACCATGAGACTGTCCAGTTGGCGAAGGATGATCCAGAGAAGGATGGAGCCACCTGTGACTGAAACAGGTTCTAGGATCTCGGTTTTACAGTTCTGAGAGTGTAAACTTTAGGTGAAGAGCTGAGTGACATCAACAATAATGCTGACCATTAAAAATAGATGGCAACAGTCGTGCAGCTACTTGGGGTGGTGGGTTGCACTGGGGCCTCTTTTGGTATAGGCCTCTTCAGGCTGGGATTGGCTGTTGGAGTTACCATGAGATCGTCCAGTTGACTGCATGGCCTTGTTTGTTACACTGAATGTGAGCTAAACCAAAACACAGAACTACACACAGCACAACAACAACAACCTTTAACATGCCAACAGATCTCCTTCTCGGACCCCAAGACCCCTGATCTCTCAAGGGGTTCCTCATTTCCAAGCATGTGCGTTCAATAGCCATACCTGATCATATTTGACAGGGATGCAGAGAAGCTAGTCGGTCAGTCGGCTGACCTACAGCATTGGGGTTTGTGTTCCCTGTTTTGCTAACTGGTTCGAGAGACTTGAGTCATTAGCATGTCTCACAATGTCAAACCTACCCAAGGTTAATTCCTGTCGGTTGCTTCTTTCTGGGTGCAACTAGCTGGTTCTAATAACCACTGAATATGGTAAGCTATGGAGCTTTCTGTGTATGTAAATTTTCTGCAAAGTTGTGAAGCCCAGAGCACACGCCAGCGGGAGAAACTCCCTCCCACAGAAACCACTTTTCTCAGCTGCCTGAAGTGCCTAATTTCCTCTGTTACTTGATGATGTCATCATGTAACACAATTCTTATTGCCCGCCCACTTGCAAGTGACAGTGAACCGGTGAAATCTGACCACGGACTGCTTTAGTTTGGCTTGTAAACATGGTTCAGGTCTACCAATCTAACTACCAGACAGGACTCCCCACTGTTGAGCCAAATGCTTCTCAACTACTGTACCATTCCATGTTGGTGCAGAATCGTGAATCTGGTGATGCTCTCTTTTACCATTACTACTGAGTAGCCAAATCAGAAGCAAGAGGTACCAGGAAAAACTATTAAATGCTAACTGGCTAATCACTACACATACAGCCCCCGCGACATAATGCATCTAATTCCATCTGTCACACCAACACCAAGCATTTATCCTCTATACGGCTGTATAGCTACTGAGACTGAGCCTATACTGTGGGGGCTGCACATCCAACTGGCTAACTGTGTTAGCATTAGCGGTTTAGAGCAGGGTGCAGCTCAAAGCACCACAGAACAACAGCAGATAGTTGAATTTGTGATGGAAGATGTGACTCTTTATCCTTCAAACAGGTGTTTTTCAGCATCAGTGTTGGTGAACCGTCCTCAAAACAGTTCCACTCTAGCTACGTCAGTGTGAGGTGGGACTTGTGATCAATCTTGGCCCTCTAGCGATTGATCACTCAGTACAGAGTGGGCGAGCTGAACAATCAGACCACAGTGGACTTTTGGAGAGGTGGGCTTAAAGACACAGGAGCGCTAAGAGAGTGTTTCAGACAGAGGGTGAATTCAGATGCACAGTATGAGTGTCAAGAACAAAGAGCTAGGCCCGACACTAGCAGAGCTAAACGACAATGAGCTTTATTCACAAACCAAAGGCTTACACAACAGCAGAGACCGAGGCAACAATGGGACAGAGGGACAACACCTGGTCATGGGTAGAGTAAACAGGCGAGGGTCGAAATCCAGGAAGGCAGACGAGAAGTCAGACTGAGCCAGAGGGGACAGCCAAGCAAGGTCAAAGGGACAGAAATCCGGAGAAGCTAAGGGCAGGTTAACTATACAGAAGTGGAGAAACGGAAGTAGAGGTCAAAGGGTGAACGAGGTCGGAGCCAGAGATCAAAG
The DNA here is from genome assembly GCA_024036415.1 of Prochilodus magdalenae. Classification (NCBI taxonomy): domain Eukaryota; kingdom Metazoa; phylum Chordata; class Actinopteri; order Characiformes; family Prochilodontidae; genus Prochilodus; species Prochilodus magdalenae. Next base: position 511,303 of record JAMWET010003323.1, on the reverse strand, counting down.
AGATAGCAGTTAGAGCGCTGAGAGCTGCAAACAGGAGTTTGGCGAAACTTCACAATGAGTGTTTGTATGCAGACAGGTAGTGATTGCTGACAGCTGTGGCTAAAACTCAGGTGACCTAGAGCGTATCTGATTGGACGGTTGGGTGCCTGTGGGTATGACATCATTAGGTCGTACTGATCAGGCAGACCCGCTGACGGGACAATGAGAAACATTGCATTTTGGGAAAACTGAAGCATGTAAATCCACTCTAGTAGACCCCCAACCGTTTAATCCAGAGCCCTGAAAACAAATGACCCACAGGCCTCCTTTAGATTAGACCTAAACCTAGTCTCTCCAGGAAGGCGGATGAGCCAGACCGATCGCTCCAAAAATGGTTCTCCTGCTTCCTTCATGAGTTCCTTGTCACTGAAGCCCTGTTATTTATTAGCAGGAGATGCTCTGGATCACGTACGGTTCTGCTGCTGGTTTCCATCGCTGATAAGAGCCGACGCGTGTGCGCGAGGGCGGCCTGCGCAGTGTTTTCACAGGTGATGGCTGTGTGTTGGAAAGCCGGTAGGATGGAAGGAAACCCTGGAAGACAAGTGAGAGATGGAGGGAGCAATGGAACGAGAAAGAGATACCAAGGGAGGAAAAATGAGCCCGAGTGAAAGGGATGTATGAGAGGGAGCGAGATCGAGGCAACTGTTTGCTTGACGGCGGGCCATACGTTCTCCAGATGTTTCCAAACACGCACGAACCCCGTCCTCCCTGCAGTAAAGTGCGTCGGGTTTGCCTCGCTTGAGAGTATACCCAGAATGCACCACTGCACATTCCTGACACACATGTTTGCTCGTGTGCATTACTGTAATTGTCGTGTGTGCAGGTTTGAACACTCCTGGCCGAGTTACTGCTTTACTGACTGAAGAGAAAGTGAGGGGAGGGAACTTAAGCGGCTTGTGTTCTGCTTTAGTGCACCAGTTCTATTAATTTTGTTTATCAGCTCACCTGACGAAAAATACCTCGTCCATGGTTGGGTGGTAGTAAGTTCAGGCTCCTGCAGATGGCGCTGCATGAGGATGATGGGGCTATAAATCCCTGTGGGGTGTGAGTGACGGGATCCATAGATTGGGAAGAGGTGCTACAGTGCAGGGAATGTCTCGTTCCATGTGTGGAAAATGGGTCCAGAGCAGATGTTAGACAGTGATTGGCCTAAAGGAGGGACTGCATGTGGGCGTGGCCAAAGACCATAGTGTGAAGGAAGTAGCTGAATCTGCAGGTGTATGGAAGCGTACGGTCATACGGGTCTACCAGCAGTGGATACAATCCCAGTCTACAGGGAATTCTCCTCGGAAGTGGGCCAGGGAAGGCATCCACCAAATCTGGACCAGCTGACCAATCCTTTGATGTCAGAGGGCAGAACAACAATAAGAAAACATAATCAACAATGTCTTGGTGTGTTTTGGCTAACTGCTAGAACATGTACATCTCTCTCTCTCCTCTTTCTTATTCTGCCTCTGTTCCTTCTGTTTCATCCTCTCTATCACTTTTTCTGTTTTCCCTTTCCCATTTTGCTTTGTGTCTGTCATTCTCTCTCTCTCTCTCTCTCTCTCTCTCTCTCTGTGTCTCTCTCTCTCTCTCTCTCTCTCTCTCTCTCTGTGTCTCTCTCTCTCTCTTTCTCTGTGTCTCTCTCTCTCTCTCTCTCTCTCCCCCACTCCCCCGCCTCTCTCTCTCTCTCTCTCTCTGTATCTCTCTCTCTTTGTATCTCTCTCTCTCTCTCACTCTCTCTCTCTCTGTATCTCTCTCTCTGTATCTCTTTCTCTGTATCTCTCTCTGTATCTCTCTCTCTCACTCTCTCTCTCTCTCGCTCTCTCTTCTTTCTCTCCTCTCTCACTATAATCGCTTTCCTGTTCTCCATTTTTCTCTTTATGTACCTCTGGCTTTTTCTCTCTTTTCCTGTGTTCTCTCTTTTCATTCTCTTTCTTTCTCTTTCTCTCTTTCTTCTTTCTCTCTTCTCTCTCTCCCTCTCTCTCTTCCCTCTCTCTCTACTCTCTCTCTTTTTCTTCTTTCTCTCTCCCTTTCTCTGTCTCTTGTTCTCTATTTTTCTCCTAATGTACCTCTGGCTTTTCTCTTTTTCTGTGTTCTCCTTTTTCATTCTCTTTCTTTCTCTCTCTCTTACTCTCTTTTTCTCTTATTTCCTTTTTCTCTCTTATTCTCATTTTTTAAAGCTCTTTCCCTCTGACATTATTATTATTATTATTATTATTATTATTATATTAGTTTATTATTAAATAACGATGTCAAGGTCGTTGTGTGTTTTGGCTCCCCACTAGAACAACCAGCACAGACCAGCAGGGGCGGTCACCAGTATATGTTGTGTGACCAGCCACCAGACCAGCATAAACCAGCGTGGAATTACCTTTATTAAAATGACAGCATGTTCAATATTCAACATGTACCATATATCGTCATCAACAATTTGTCGCCAAAGGTTAACGCTTGTGTGCAGGTATCAAACTTACAGTCCACAAAACAAACGGAAGCTCTGCCAAATAATAACCTGCAAATTTCATTTATCCACTGACCCGAGCTCGACCCCCGACTTCCTCCTCAACACAAACAAACTGCGCCAGGAAGACGGACTTGTGTTACAAAGCGTTACACGGCCTGGCACGCCATGAAATCTATACAGGAAATAACTCTGCTGTGGAGGAGAACAGCATTCCTCCAGACCCGGAGCCGCCGCTGAGTCTTCCGTCTTACATCAAGGCCCATTCGGTGTCTGTGATCAGGGTGGGTATTCATATTACTGACTATCCGGTCCGGCTCTAATGAATGATTCGGGAGTTTTAACTCAGGGGATCTTAAATACGTCACACTTCCTTTATCCCATCCCATAACTGCACCCAGAAGGAGGTTAGGGAGTGCGGTGGTGTTGGGAAGGAAGATGAAAGTAACCAGGATCAATAACTGATGATAAATTTAGACTGATATGATCAATATTTATTGAGCTACACATACAGAAGTCTGTCTCTCAGTATGGCGTCGGGCCGCCGTGTTTGCTAACCCAACACGCCAGACGTCTCGGTATGGAGCTGTAGAGGTTCCTAATGGAGTCCTGTGATAATCCATCCCATGCAGCTTGAACATCCTCACACAGTTCCTGCAGATGGTGCGGTAGGGGTGGAGGTGGAGGGACACCAGGTCTTCTAGACGTGTGACGACAAACCGTTCATCTTGGTGCTGACCACGGTGCCTCCACACACGGATTCGTTGGGCGTCTCCACCAAGACTAAAGCGGGACTCGTCACTGAAGATGACCCGCTGCCATCCTGAGTCACTCCATGACAGTCTGGTACGACACCACTGCAGTCTTTGGTGACGGTGACGTGGCGTTAAGGACAGTCGTGGTAACGGTCTGTGTGCATGTAGTCCTGCGTGGTGCAGCCGTCTGCCAATGGTGCTGCACTAACAGGATGACTCATGGAGGACGTTGCTGCTCGCTGTTGGGTCAGTCAGGTTAATGCCATACTAGGTGCCACTCTTCTCTTTCTTGTGCGCTCCTAGTCTAAACCAAAGTGACAGTGGTGGACGAAGTACCCAGACCATGTACTGGAGACTGTGTTCAGCTCACAGCCCTAACAACCTAACCCAGGTCTGAGATCTGGGTAGAAATGATCTGAGAGCTCCAGTCCCACAAACCTGTCCTCCTCCTCGCCACCCGACGGCCTCCACCTTTACTAACCAGAGCTGGCTTCTTATTCGAACTTCTCATTCCACCTTAAATGTACCAGAATGTAATTGAAGGAACGGTTAATTAAGGTGGAACAGGAAATTCAGACAAGAAGCCAACTCCCACCCTTCATCTTCATCACCGTCATTCTTAAGACAAGCTTTGGATTCGGCATTTCGGAATGTCAGAGGCAGCCTACCAAAAGCTGGACACCAGGATTGGACCGTCAGTGGAGCCAGACGCTTCCCGTCACTAGCCACCCGTGCACACGGAAGGGAATCGCCACAGCTGGCCATTCGAAGAGACTGTTGGGTTGTGAAGCGTATGCCATAAGCGCAACAGCGGTTCCCTGCTGTGTATATAATATACCCCGTAGGTACCATGGTGATGGCTCAGTCATGTGATCACCCGTTATGTGAAAAAACATTTTCCAGGTTTTAGCTTTAGCAGTGTTCTAACTTTTCCATCTCCTGCTAGTATAACAGCTCTATTTGCGGTATTCGGGTGTTTTATGGAATTCCAGGCTTTTCCATTGGGATGTCAGGCATGCTAGCAAGCTTCCCAGGGTCCCTGCTGAAGAGCGCCACCTCCACCTACACCTACAGAACAGTGGGCTTTCTTCTCTGGGCCTTCACCCACCTCCGGGCTCCGCTGAGAGGGCTCCAGGTTTCAGTGTGGAGGTTAGATGAACGTGGTGTCCTCAGAGTGCTCAGTTTAGACTTCATCTTAGACCTGCCCTGCAGAGAAACAGGGAGCTAGCGTTAATGTGCTTCACCTGGTTCATGAAGGTCGACACACTCTCACCATCTCTCTCTCTCTCCTCTCTTCTTCTCTTACTATTTCTCCTGCTTCATCCTCTCTGTTACTTTCTCTGTTTCCCTTTTGTCATTTTCTGTCTTTCTCTTTCTGTACGTCATTCTCTCTCTCTTCCCTCCCCTCTCTTCTCTCGCTCTCTCTCTTCCCTCCCCTCTGTTCTTTCTCTCACTTTCTTCCTCTCTCCTCTCTTTCTCTTCTCTCTCTCTGTACGTTTCTGTACGTCATTTTCTCTCTCTTCCCTCCCCTCTCTTCTCTCGCTCTCTCTCTCTCTCACGTTCTCTCTCTCCCCTCTCTCTCTTCTCTCTCTCTCTCTCTCTCTTTCTCACTCTTCTCCCTCTCCCTCTCCCCTCCCCTTTCTTCTCTCTTCTCTCTCTCACTTTCTCCGTCTCTCCTCTCTCTCTCTCTTCTCTCTCTCTCTATTTCTCTATTTTTCTCTTTCTCACTCTTCTCCCTCTCCCCTCCCCTCTCTTCTCTCACTTTCTCTCTCTTTCTCTCTCTCTCTCTCTCTCTCTCTCTCTCTCTTTCTCACTCTTCTCTCTCTCTTCCCTCCCCTCTCTTCTCTCTCTCTTTCTCTCTCTCTATTTCTCTTTCACTTTCTCTCTCTCTCTCCCCTCTCTTTCTCTCTCTCTTCTCTTTCTTTCTCTCTCCTCTCTCTGCCCTCTCCTCTCTCTCTTCTCTCTCTCTTTCTTTCCCACCAAGTCACTTTGCATCTATAATTTCCCCCCCTTTTTTTTACCTCTTTTACCTCTTTTTCACTCTACTTTTATTCCACTTCTTCTCTTTCCTGCTGCAATAATCTCTCTCTCTCTCTCTCTCTCTCTCTCTCTCTCTCTCTCTCTCTCTCTCTCTCTCTCTCTCTCTCATCTTTCCCACACTTTTAATGGGCAACCCATCTTACCCTGACACTTGGGTTCAGATGACATCACCAGCCTCTTTAAAGTGCCCATCCCCCAAAAGACAAACACCCCCCCCCCCTCAAACTCACCACCCCACCACCCACCACCCGACACACACACACTCAGCCCCCACACACACACTCAGCCCCCACATGAGTAACACACATTAATATATGTTCAGATGTGTGTCGTGTGAAGTGGTCCCTCTGTCAGCATTACAGCACTGTCAGCTGTCTGTTAACCTTCCTCCTCCTCCTCTCCTCTCTCGTCTCCTCTCTCCCCTCATTACTTCACTCTTCTCTCTCTTCTTTGTGTGTGTCCCTTCATCCTGAGACTGGCTGCTCTTATTGTTTCAGTGTAACTGTGTCACGGCAGTGTGTGTGTGTGTGTGTGTGGGTATGTGTGTGTGTGTGTGTGTCCTTTGGGGATGGCCTTCGCTGGACATCACAATGTGACCTCAGCTTCAGGGGTCAGCGAACACTGCATGGGGGTGAAAGATAGAGAGAAAGAGAGAGAGAAAGAGAGAGAGAGAGAGAAAGATAGAAAGAGAGAGAGAGAGAGAGAGAGAGAGAGAGAGAGAGAGAGAGAGAGAGAGAGAGAGAGAGAGAGAGAGAGAGAGAGAGAGAGAGAGAGAGAAAGAGCGCTTTGGGTTACACAGTCTCCAGGACACATTCACACACCTACACACACACACACACACACACACACACACACACACACACACACACACACACACACACACACACACACACCTACACACACCTACACACACACACCTACACACACACACACACACCTACACACACACACATACACACACACATACACAGACACATACACACACACACACACACACACACACACCTACACACACCTACACAT
>JAMWET010003323.1:472500-500000 GCA_024036415.1 Prochilodus magdalenae | reverse complement strand
TTTTGCACCTTTCCTGCTCCCTGTGATAGTTTCATCTGTGATCTCCTGCTCTGCTCCTCTCGCCTCCTTTTCTTTTCATCTTTTCCTTCTCCTCGTTCTGCCTCCACAGTGTTGTTCCCTCTTTCCCTCTTTCCCTGCACCTAATCCAATCCCTTTTTCCGTCATCTGTGCCCTCTTGCCTTTCATTCTCTCCTCCTCTGCTCCTCTCACCTCCTCTTCACTCTGTATTCTTCCTGATTCTCCTGACATATCATCCCTCCTTCATCTTCTCTTTTCCTTCTATCCTTCTGTACTGTCTGTTCTATTTTCCATCCATCACTCCTTCAGCTTATTGCCTACTTTTTCTTCCCTCCTTCATCTGCTTCTCCTCCTTTTCTTCTTTCATGTTCTTCAGTTTTTCATCTTCTTATTTTCCCTTTGTAGCCCTCCTCCCTTCTTCCCTTTTCCTTTTCTTTTCCTCCTTTTTTGGACCTTTCTACTTTCCTGTACTCTCCTCCCCCAACTTCCTTCACCTCCCTTTTTTTCACTTGTTTATCTTCTGTACTGTATTTATCTTCCTCCATTGCCTCTCCTCTTTTTCCTCATCCCCTTCTTTTCTCCTCCGTATTCTACCTTCTTTCTTTTTCTTTCCTTCTCTACTTCCCTGACCTCCTTTCCTTTTACTCTATCTTCCATCATACTCTTCCTCCGTCGAATCCCCTCTCTGAGCTTATCTCAGTCCCTCTTCATCATCCACACTCCTCCATTTTTCCCTTAACTTTTCACCTCTTCTTCCTCCATCGCTTTCTCTTTGTACTCATTCGTCTTTCCTGTTTTCCTTCCACGTCATTCCTCCTCTCCCTCTCTTTTCCTTCTTTCCTCCCCCCTGCCTCGCGTGCTACGGTAGACGGGGTAATTAACGAACATCATAAAGCACGCGTTCCATTAGCTTTGCATTACTGAACCTGGCAGCGCTGTCACTTTGGACAAAAACACGCAGCTCCTCTCGTTTTTTTGATCCCCACTTCAAAGAGGGATCCCCCACTGTTTGTGCCTCGCCGCACTAATTGTGTCCCCCTTCTGGATGGGGCGAAAACCCCCAACCGCTTCAAAAAGCAGCCAATGGTGGGTGCAGATAGCAGCGCTGGTAGACTTCCGCTGACCCGGGATCAGTTTTGCTGTTTTCCTACATTGAGGATTTGCTGTCAGGGTTTCAGAGCTTATTTGGCATTATGTGGAGCTTATATACGGAGCTTATATGGAACAGAATTCCTGTTTGCACAGAGCATCCCAGCATTTGTACAGCAATCCAGGCCATTTGCTGGCAATGCAGGGCTGTATCAGAAGTGGGCAGAGCGGTTGACATTGAGTAGAAGTTTATCAGGTCAAAAAATTCCCATAGAGCTGCAGCAGGACTAATGTGTACATCCATACACCCGCATACATTCACTCGCCAGAGTCTCCTGTGACTGAAACTTACCCTATCCCTACACCCCTACCAATAACCCAGCCCTGTTTAACCCTACCAATAAACCAGCCCTGTCTAACCCTACCAGTAAACCAACCCTGTCTAACCCTACCAATAAACCAGCCCTGTCTAACCCTACCAGTAAACCAACCCTGTCTAACCCTACCAATAAACCAGCCCTGTCTAACCCTACCAATAAACCAGCCCTGTCTAACCCTACCAATAAACCAGCCCTGTCTAACCCTACCAATAAACCAGCCCTGTCTAACCCTACCAGTAAACCAGCCCTGTCTAACCCTACCAGTAAACCAGCCCTGTCCAACCCTACCCATAAACCAGCACTGTCTAACCCTACCAGTAAACCAGCCCTGTCTAACCCTACCAGTAAACCAGCCCTGTCTAACCCTACCACTAAACCAGCCCTGTCTAACCCTACCAGTAAACCAGCCCTGTCTAACCCTACCAATAAACCAGCCCTGTCTAACCCTACCAATAAACCAGCCCTGTCTAACCCTACCACTAAACCAGCCCTGTCTAACCCTACCAGTAAACCAGCCCTGTCTAACCCTACCAATAAACCAGCCCTGTCCAACCCTACCAATAAACCAGCCCTGTCTAACCCTACCAATAAACCAGCCCTGTCCAACCCTACCAATAAACCAGCCCTGTCTAACCCTACCAGTAAACCAGCCCTGTCTAACCCTACCAGTAAACCAGCCCTGTCTAACCCTACCCATAAACCAGCCCTGTCTAACCCTACCAATAAACCAGCCCTGTCTAACCCTACCAGTAAACCAGCCCTGTCTAACCCTACCACTAAACCAGCACTGTCTAACCCTACCAATAAACCAGCCCTGTCTAACTCTAACAATAAACCAGCCCTGTCTAACCCTACCAATAAACCAGCCCTGTCTAACCCTACCAATAAACCAGCCCTGTCTAACCCTACCAATAAACCAGCCCTGTCTAACCCTACCAGTAAACCAGCCCTGTCCAACCCTACCCATAAACCAGCACTGTCTAACCCTACCAGTAAACCAGCCCTGTCTAACCCTACCAGTAAACCAGCCCTGTCTAACCCTACCAATAAACCAGCACTGTCTAACCCTACCAGTAAACCAGCCCTGTCCAACCCTACCCATAAACCAGCCCTGTCTAACCCTACCAGTAAACCAGCCCTGTCTAACCCTACCACTAAACCAGCCCTGTCTAACCCTACCAATAAACCAGCCCTGTCTAACCCTACCACTAAACCAGCCCTGTCTAACCCTACCACTAAACCAGCCCTGTCTAACCCTTCCCAAAACCAGCCCTGTCTAACCCTACCAGTAAACCAGCCCTGTCTAACCCTACCAATAAACCAGCCCTGTCCAACCCTACCAATAAACCAGCCCTGTCCAACCCTACCAATAAACCAGCCCTGTCTAACCCTACCAATAAACCAGCCCTGTCCAACCCTACCAATAAACCAGCCCTGTCTAACCCTACCAGTAAACCAGCCCTGTCTAACCCTACCAGTAAACCAGCCCTGTCTAACCCTACCCATAAACCAGCCCTGTCTAACCCTACCAATAAACCAGCCCTGTCTAACCCTACCAGTAAACCAGCCCTGTCTAACCCTACCACTAAACCAGCACTGTCTAACCCTACCAATAAACCAGCCCTGTCTAACCCTACCAATAAACCAGCCCTGTCTAACCCTACCAGTAAACCAGCCCTGTCTAACCCTACCAATAAACCAGCCCTGTCTAACCCTACCAGTAAACCAGCCCTGTCTAACCCTACCAGTAAACCAGCCCTGTCTAACTCTACCCATAAACCAGCCCTGTCTAACCCTACCCATAAACCAGCCCTGTCTAACCCTACCAATAAACCAGCCCTGTCTAACCCTACCCATAAACCAGCCCTGTCTAACCCTACCAGTAAACCAGCCCTGTCTAACCCTACCAATAAACCAGCCCTGTCTAACCCTACCAGTAAACCAGCCCTGTCTAACCCTACCCATAAACCAGCCCTGTCCAACCCTACCCATAAACCAGCCCTGTCTAACCCTACCAATAAACCAGCCCTGTCCAACCCTACCCATAAACCAGCCCTGTCTAACCCTACCAATAAACCAGCCCTGTCTAACCCTACCAGTAAACCAGCCCTGTCTAACCCTACCACTAAACCAGCACTGTCTAACCCTACCAATAAACCAGCCCTGTCTAACCCTACCAATAAACCAGCCCTGTCTAACCCTACCAGTAAACCAGCCCTGTCTAACTCTACCCATAAACCAGCCCTGTCTAACCCTACCCATAAACCAGCCCTGTCTAACCCTACCAATAAACCAGCCCTGTCTAACCCTACCAATAAACCAGCCCTGTCTAACCCTACCAGTAAACCAGCCCTGTCTAACCCTACCCATAAACCAGCATAAAACCAGCCCTGTCTAACCCTACCCATAAACCAGCACTGTCTAACCCTACCAGTAAACCAGCCCTGTCTAACCCTACCAGTAAACCAGCCCTGTTTAACCCTACCAGTAAACCAGCCCTGTCTAACCCTACCAGTAAACCAGCCCTGTTTAACCCTACCAGTAAACCAGCCCTGTCTAACCCTACCCATAAACCAGCCCTGTTTAACCCTACCAGTAAACCAGCCCTGTTTAACCCTACCAGTAAACCAGCCCTGTCTAACCCTACCAGTAAACCAGCCCTGTTTAACCCTACCAGTAAACCAGCCCTGTCTAACCCTACCAGTAAACCAGCCCTGTTTAACCCTACCAGTAAACCAGCCCTGTTTAACCCTACCAGTAAACCAGCCCTGTCTAACCCTACCAATAAACCAGCCCTGTCTAACCCTACCCATAAACCAGCCCTGTCTAACCCTACCAGTAAACCACCCCTGACTCCCTATTCCTATACTCTATCAATAGAGTCCTGTCTCCCCATCCATATACCCCTACCCATAAACCAGCCCCGTCTCTCCATCCCTATACCTTTACTCATAAACCAGCCCTATCCAGAATTATTATAAAGCCTTTGAAAAATGGAGTAAGCAGAATGCAATTTCTGTGTTCTGGATATCTATCCTAATAGTTATCCCACCCCGCATGCTAATACATTTATGCTAAGACAGCTTGTTAGCCTTCCACACTTAGACAGAGGAATAGCATAAAGGATTTGTTAGAGGCTCAGACAGTGAATACCCTGCTCCAGCACACTGGATTCAACCCACCAGGTAATGCCCATGTTTAGTAGAGTCGTGAATCACCTGTGAACTGTGCCGGAGAGTTTTACAGTCAGCAGCAAAAACCTGACCACATAATCAAGACCCTTCAAAAGAGCCGTACGGTGCCTTATCTCTCCCTCTGCCATTTTGGCTCACGTTATCTAAGCTAGCTTGGAAATCTTATTCACTAAATTTTAATCTGATTTGCTTTTGAAGTCCGTTTTTGACTTCACTGGATCCGTGCGCTTTGAAAACCTAGCAGCGTCGCTCGCCGAAAACAGCGCGCGAGTCCAATTGGCCTGGAACAGATCGGATTTCATGTGTTTAGACTTCAAAGAAAAGATCGGATGCATCAGATATCAAATGTGAGGCGCTAAACAAAGATCCGATTCGACTGGCTGTCTAAGTGTCCCTTAGAAGCTCAAGCTAGCGTGCGGCTCAGTCGGTAAAGGGGTAAACACACACTCGGCCGGCTCTGGGCCTGAATACTAGTAGCTGTATCCGTCTGCCTTCGTGTGACATGAAAGGGAATCCTTAAGTGAAAGTTTTCCCCTCGTTTTACACTACAAGCCAATAACATAAAACACTAGCTCAGCATCTAGCTAATTAAAGGGGAATCTTTAAAGAAAGGAGCCGTCCGGAAAAAAGGGAGCCCTCGCTCGGTAAGCAATTCATGGGGCACGTTCTAATGATCCCACAGTTGTATAATAACCACCTTTGTACTTTGTAAAGCTGAAATGTGGTGTGTTCTTCTACGAGGGCTTGATCATCTGATTCTGTTCACACTGTATTAGCATACTATGCTAACGCATTGTGCAGTACTGGCTTCCCTGCCTCATATAATGAATTGCAGTCTGCACTGTATGTACTGGTACCTGCTTACCTGGCAGCGGTTTGTTGCTCTGCCCTCCATATCAGCTCTACTGCATCCCCCTAGCTCTTACTCTTCTTCCATAACTCATACACTGCTAAAAACGATCAATGTAGATACAGCCAGCTTAACATGTGGACTGAACTATAGATAGAAGGTTAGCATGCAGTCCTGGACTATGCCCGTGCCATCAGGGAAGAAAAACCTCCATTGATGGAACAGCCAGGTGGTTCGGTATATTCAGGTGGTCAGCTGACCTCATTCTTTGGGCACATAGCATTGCTGAACCTGGACCTGACCAACTGCAACAAGCCCAGATCATAGCACTGCCCCCACAGGGTTGGCACTAGGCACATCACTTCAGCCACCTCTCTTCTTACCCTGATGTGCGGGTCACTCTGGAACAGGGTAAATCTGGACTCATCAGATCACATGACCTTCTTCCGTCGCTCCAGAGTCCAGTCGTTATGCTGCCTAGCGGACTGAAGCCGTGTTAGCCGGTTAGCCTCACTGGTGAGTGGTCTTCTTAAGGCTACACAGCTGTTTAGTCCCGATCCCTTGAGTTCCCTTCGCATTGTGCGTGTGGAGATGCCCTCACTCTCACTATTAAACCTCTCCCTGAGTTCTACCGCTGTTCTAGAGCGGGGTCAGCGGATGATGAGTCAATTGCTACAGACCTCCAAACTTCATGTGTCCTTCAGATCAGCTCAGGAACAGTGTGTAGAGCTTCATGAAATGGGTTTAATGGCGGAGCAGCTGCATCCAAGCCTCACATCACCAAGCACAGTGCAGAGTGTGGAACGCAGTGGTGTACAGCTCCGCCCCTGGACTCTAAAGCAGTGGAGACGTGTTCTCTGGAGTGACCAATCACCCTTCTCCGTCTGGTGATCTGATGAATGAGTCTGGGTTTGGCGGTACCAGGATAACAGTACTTGTCTGACTGTGCCGAGTGTAGAGTGTGGTGGAGGGGGGATTATGGTGTGGGGGTGGTGTTCAGGAGTTGGGCTCCGCCCCTTAGTTCCAGTGAAAGGAACTCTTAATGCTTCAGCAGACCAAGAGACCCTGGACCATTCCATGCTTCCAACTTTGTGGGGACAGTTTGGGGACGGCCCCTTCCTGTTCTAACATGACCGCACACCAGTGCACAGAGCAAGCTCCATAAAGACACGGATGAGCGAGTCTGGTGTGGAGGAACTGGACTGGCCTGCACAGAGTCCTGACCTCCACCCGATAGAACACCTTTGGGATGAATTAGAGCGGAGTCTGAGAGCCAGGCCTTCTCGTCCAACATCAGTGTCACAGAGGATGTACAGTGTGGATGACCCTGACGTGGTGGTGGTGTGTTAGTGTGTGTTGTACTGCAGTGCCCTGTGTCCACTGATGAAGGACTAGAGGATGACCAACACTGCACTGTGCAGCAGCAGATGAGCTATCGTCTCTGACTGTCCATCTACAAGGTGGACCAGCGAGGCAGGGGTGTCTGATAGGGTGGACAGTGAGTGGATATGACGGGGGCTGTGTGTAAACGTACCGTTTGGTTGGTGTTTGTGTTGTGGGCATACTGCATGTCAAGCTGCTGTCAACCTCTACCCCCAACACATGTTTGGCCCTCTCCCTCTCTCTCTCTCTCTCTCTCTCTCTCTTTCATACACGCACACAAACGCACTTTACATTGCATGCTGGGCCTCCACAAAGCCCAGCTCCACAGCCGTGGTCGGGGTCGCTGCTGTACTGCCCACTCTTCTCACACACACGCGGCCTGCTTTTGTCCGAGAGAAGAAAGGCAACAGTCACATGTCCAGCAAGCACCCTGCAGCTGCTCTCTCTCTCTCTCTCTCTCTCTCTCTCTCTCTCTCTCTCTCTCTCTCTCTCTCTCTCTCTCTCTCTCTGTCTCTCTCTCTCTCTCTCTCTCTCACTCTCTCTCTCTGTCTCTCTCTCTGTCTCTCTCTCTCTCTCTCTCTCTCTCTCTCTCTCTCTCTCTCTCTCTCTCTCACTCTCTCTCTTTTTCACTCTCTCTCTCTTTTTCACTCTCTCTCTCTCTGTCTCTCTCTCTCTCTCTCTCTCTCACTCTCTCTCTCTGTCTCTCTCTCTCTCTGTCTCTCTCTCACTCACTCTTTCTCTCTCTCTCTCTCACTCTCTCTCTCTGTCTCTCTCTCACTCACTCTCTCTCTCTCTCTCTCTCTCTCTCTCTCTCTCTCTCTCTCTCTCTCTCTCTCTCTCTCTCTCTCTCTCTCTCTCCCTCTCTCTCTCTCTCTCTCTCTCTCTCACTCTCCTCTCTCTCTCTCTCTCTCTCACTCTCTCTCTCTCTCTCTCTCTCTCTCTCTCTCTCTCTCTCACTCTCTCTCTTTCTCTCTCTCTCTCTCTCTCTCTCTCTCCCTCTCTCTCTCTCTCTCTCTCTCTCTCTCTCTCTCTCTCCCTGTCTCTCTCTCTCTCTCTCTCTCTCTCTCACTCAAATAGACCAAATCTTCAGGTTACAGCGAGGCTACAGATTGAGGTTACAGTGGTCACTCTACGGTGGTCCCTGTACTGTGGTCGAGACCACTGTCCGTGGTCTGATGTCTTACATCAGTTAAAAGATTGCCCTCTGATGGAAAGTTAAAGAAGCCTCCTGCTATGGGTTTGTTGAGATCGGTGTGTGGTCTGGAGCAGACACTCAGTCCTGATCAGCCTGAGAAGATTAAAATGAGTGCCCTGTGAAACGTACCTACTAGCCTGTAACACCTCCACCAGCACCAATAACAGCTGGTACTGGATTGGGCATGGACTGGACAAGTTTATGGATGTAGCCACATCCATTTTCATCAAAGAGCTCTTACATCAAAGAATTGGTCAGTTGGGCCAGATTTGGTGGATGCCTTCCCTGGCACAATTCCGAGGAGAATTCCCTGTAGACTGGGATTTTCCCACTGCTGGTAGACCCGTATGATCGTACGCTTCCATACACCTGCAGATTCAGCTACTTCCTTCACACTATGGTCTTTGGCCACGCCCACATGCAGTCCCTCCTTTTAGCCAATCATTAAAATCCTCTCTGGAGCCATTTTCCACACATGGAACGAGACATTCCCTGCACTGTAGCACCTCTTCCCCATCTATGGATCCCGTTACTCACACCCCACAGGGATTTATAGCCCCATCGTCCTCGTGCAGCGCCATCTGCAGGAGCCTGAACTTACTACCACCTTAAACACAGCAAGATGGAAGAAAGATTCTTCAAACTGTTTGTCAGCGCAGGCTGTAGGAACAGAAACTAGCTGTGATGTTTTATTGATGGTGGCTCGATGGGTAGTACTAATACCTGGCCGGGGCATATGGGGTCCTTTCTGTGAGAGTCTTGCATGTTCTCCCATGTCCCGTGTTGGCTTACACGGGGTGCTCAGTTTCGGGAGATGCTAATTTGCCCTTCTAGAAGTGACTGTGTGTCTGTGAGCATGCATGTCTGTAAGTCTGCTCTGTGATGGACTGGTATGAGTGTCCAATGGGTGCACGGGATAGGCTCCAGCACCCGCCCCACGCGCCCCATGAGAGGTGTGTCTGAGAGACCGGCCGGCTGTTCCGTGCCCCAGAGTTTCTGTGTGTGGTGAGAGCGTACGGGGTGTGATGAGATGCTCCTCTGTTGCTGTGCTTATGCACGTTTATGTGTATATGGGGGCGATGGGGTTCAGTATCAGTATCGGGCTCTTCTGGATCCGTGTGGTCATGCGTCTGGATGCTTCAAAGCCAGTCTGAGCTCTCTGCCACAGGAGCCAATGAGTGAGGCAGGATGTGGAGATGCCCCACTCGCACGCCCGTGTGCACTGTAAACAATGGAAATGACTGGGATGATCATTTCCGGAATATTTACAGTACTGTTTCTGTTCACAGCGGCTCAATGTATGTGTAGTCCCGCACATACTGCTCCTACACTCACCGTCAGAAGAACAGCTGCACCCAGAAGGAGGTGTGGAATTGCAGTGCTACCTCACCTGGAGCAACAACACTTCCAGCCTAGTCAGGAAGGCACATCAACGGCTCCACTTCCTCAGGTGGTTGAGGCGAGCTGGGCTCGGGAGCTCGGTCCTCACCTCCTTCTACAGATGTGTGGTGGAGAGCGTTCTATGCCCCAGCATCAATGTGTGGCACGGAAGCTGCTCTGCTGCAGACAGGAAAGCTCTGCAGAGGGTGGGGAAGGCTGCACAGAGGTCTGTCGGAATCAGCCTCCCCACCACCACGGACATCTACACCTCCAGATGCAGGAAGAGGGCCACCTGCATCATGAAGGACCCCTCTCACCCAGCACACTCGCGTTTTGTCCCGCTCCCCTCAGACAGGAGGCTGCGGAGCGTTGAGTGTAAGACGAACAGACGAAGGAACAGCTTCATTCCAGAAGCTGTAGGACTTCTAAACACTTTGAGGACACTCAGTCACTTTAAACACACTCTGCTGCTACCTTTAATTCCTTATTTATATTTATGTATATTTTATTTATTTAAGTCTCGCCTGCTGGGTGTAACTGGGTCCTTGGGTACCACAATTTTGTTCCACCCCATGTTCCACATGTGATGCGAATGACAATAAAGTCTCCTTGAAAAAGGAAAGAAGATAAGCTAACCAGGAACAATAGATGGCACCCATACCATAGAAGTGTCTTCCAGTATGGCTTAAGGCCACCATGTTTGCTGACACAACATGCCAGACATCCAGATACAACTACAGCTTTGCTGGAGGGTACAGTGTGTAGATACAGGGGTTGGACAATGAAACTGAAACACCTGGTTTTAGACCACAATCATTTATTAGTATGGTGTAGGGCCTCCTTTTGCGGCCAATACAGCGTCAGTTGGTCTTGGGAATGACATATACTGCGTCCTGCACAGTGGTCAGAGGGAGTTTAAGCCATTCTTCTTGCAGGATAGTGGCCAGGTCACTACGTGATGCTGGTGGAGGTTCGTCCTTCTTGGTGGTATGCTGACATTACCCTGGATACCGTGGCTCTTGATACATCACAAAGACTTGCTGTCTTGGTCACAGATGCGCCAGCAAGACGTGCACCAACAGTCTGTCCTTTTTTGAACTCTGGTATGTCACCCATAATGCTGTGTGCATTGCAGTATTTTGAGCAGAACTGTGCTCTTACCTGCTAACTGAACCTTCACACTCTGCTCTTACTGGTGCAATGTGCAATTAATGAAGATTGGCCACCAGGCTGGTCCAATTTAGCCATGAGACCTCCCACACTAAAATGACAGGTGTTTCAGTTTCATTGTCCAACCCCTGTATCTCAGCCCTATATGGCAGTGAGGAGGGATCTCTCTAAGGGCTGTTCCTATTAAACATGATTATAAAACAATAAAGTCCAATCAGCAGTAGACTGTCAGTATGATAGGGGGGCGCCAGGAAAGCCGAAGGTGCATGGGCTTTAACAGGACAGACCAAAACGTCTCCATCAACAGTTTCCATTATTTTGACATCACTTTTTTTATTTTTTAGGATTTTTCCCATGAAAGCTCGGTTTGATGGAAACGAGTCGCTGGCCGGCAAAAATGGCAGCCCTTTTTTTTTTACCCATTTTCTCCGATTTGAGCAGAAAGTGGATGGAAATGTCACTGTTGAGCTTGGAATGTAAAAAGCTCAACCCTGGAAGAGATAAAAGCCCACCAAGGACGAAAGGAGGCGAGGCGAGAGGGGATGAGAGACAGACGGGCGTCTATGAAGAAGACGAAGCTGTCTTCTCACTCTTTCCAGAACATGGCGGTGATGTTCTACAGCTGTGACATTCTTTACAGCCTGCTGTCAGTGCCTGGGAAGCGCCGCACTGCCGAAGCTATATGGGGTGTTTCTGGGGGGCCGGGAGAGAAACTGATCATGGATAAGACAAAAAGACCTAAATTGTCCCCAACGTCTCGCTCTCCCTCTTTCTCTCACACTTACACAGGCATACACGCACTCCCATACCCGTTTCCTCCTCGTGCTGGCTTCAAAGGCGCTGATGGGAGAAGCCATCTCTCAGCTGCCCGCATCAAAGCGCAGGAAGTGTGTCTGAGAGACCGGCCGGCTGTTCCGTGCCCCAGAATTTCTGTGTGTGGTGAGAGCGTACGGGGTGTGATGAGATGCTCCTCTGTTGCTGTGCTAATGCACGTTCATGTGTATATGGGGGCGATGGGGTTCAGTATCAGTATCGGGCTCTTCTGGATCCGTGTGGTCATGCGTCTGGATGCTCCAAAGCCAGTCTGAGCTCTCTGCCACAGGAGCCAATGAGCGAGGCAGGTTATGGAGATGCCCCACTAGCACGCCCGTGTGCACAGTAAAAACTTTAAAGATGATAAATTTAGACTGATATGATCAATATTTATTGAGCTACACATACAGAAGTCTGTCTCTCAGTATGGCGGAGTCGGGCCGCCGTGTTTGCTAACCCAACACGCCAGACGTCTCGGTATGGAGCTGTAGAGGTTCCTAATGGTGTCCTGTGATAATCCATCCCATGCAGCTTGTACATCCTCACACAGTTCCTGCAGATGGTGCGGTAGGGGTGGAGGTGGAGGGACACCAGGCCTTCTGGACGTGTGACACCAAACCGTTCATCTTGGTGCTGACCACGGTGCCTCCACACACGGATTCGTTGGGCGTCTCCACCAAGACTAAAGCGGGACTCGTCACTGAAGATGACCCGCTGCCATTCTGAGTCACTCCATGACAGTCTGGTACGACACCACTGCAGTCTTTGGTGACGGTGACGTGGCATGAAGGACAGTCACTGTTTTTTATTAATCGGTAGACGTTCTGTAGATCTCAAGACCCACCTGTTGCTTCCTAGACAGCACAAGGCCCACAGGATATCAGACCTGACCCGACAAAGCTGCCTAACCCTATGTTCATACTTTTAGACGACATGTCTCTTACATCACCCCAAGTTTGTCTCATGTGGACGTGCTCAAGACCGCTCACGCCGTCGCATGTAGGCATAGTATTAAAGCAGATATTCCTGATGAGCTAGTCTGTATGGAGACTGTTGGCATACGTGGCTAGCTTTACTGGCTGCTTAGCATGCTGGCTAACCTGGCTAGCTATTGTCGCTCTGTCACCTGCTAGTGAAAACCCGGAACTCCATCCGGGCATCTCCAGTACACCATGAAGGTAGCCCCCACACTACAACACCTGACTGGATCAGAACACCATCCGGGTATCTCCAGTATGGAGGATTTAGCAGAGATGCAGCTCAGCGGATAACACCGCTACCAGCCAAGGAGCCACGACCACATGTGGGAGACTGGGGTTCGAATTCTGGCCTGGGTGACTATGCTGTGCCACACCCCTAACACTACACTGGCCCACCTGTAATGTGATTAACCTTGTAGGTCTCTGGATCTGGATGAGGGCGTCAGCTAAGTGTAAATGTAGAACACCAGTAGTGTGTAACATGCCGTTTCAAATACAGCCATTGTGCAATAACCTACAGTCCCCACTTGCCCCCACACCCCAATACTGGCTTGAGGGTCCACAGCCCAGTGGTTGAGAACCCTTTTTTCAGGCTACAGGTAACTTCACCTTGTGAGCCCAACATCTTTATCAGCCAATAGCTGCAGAATCATCCAATCTCATTTTTGCCCCTCCTGTTTTCCCTAGCTCCTGATTTCAGCCGCTCCGCCGTCCTTCTCTCCTCCTTTCCTCCTTTTTCCTCCGCTGCTCTTTTTATAGTTGGAGACTCCAAAAGAATCCCGGCCGGCTCGCGCTTGCTGTTCATTCATGTGCCGCCCGTGGACCAATGAAACGGAGCGAAGCCGCGAGGCGTCAGTCGCCGATCCTTTCCCCACCCGTATTCCGGCCAGGCCCGCGTGTCCGTGCGCTGTGATTGGTTAGCTGCGTCCCTGCCCCCGGATTGGCCAGGCGGTGTTCTTGTGAGGGCGGAGGGGCGTGGCTTACGCCGAATACGGGTGGAGAGAGCCGAGCTGGGGGTGAGTTGAGCTGTGCTGAGCCGAGCTGAGCTGTTAAGGGGGGAATCAAAGCTGAGCTCCGTCTCTGTTGGATAATTACACCGAGAGGGTTTACTCGCTTTCCTGGGAGAGGAGGGAAACATTACGCGCCCCATTTCTCTGGATTATATTCACTTTCTAATGTTTTGCTATTGCAACCCAATGAGGAGAAATGGGTAAACTTCATTCGAAGCATGGTAAGGCTGTGTCCTCCTCTCTTTCATCTGTCTCTCTGTCTTCTTTCTTGGATTGGTGAAGCTGTAGCTGGGACTAACCGTGCGTCTGTATGTGTCTTCTTTCTCCGGTGAAATGTCCTGGGAAGCTGCTATCTGTAAACCGAGGGAAAGTCCTGAAGGTGAGTGCGTGGTGTTTATTTTGTCTGGTCTGTTTGAGAGAGGAACAGTAACTGTGTCGCTCGCTGGCTTTCCCCACAAGCCACGCGCTCTGAGCCCGGTTCCTCTGTGGGGCGCGAGACCTATGTTGAAGGTGCACTAGCATGGAAGCCAGCTCCAACCGGGGTCTCTGTTGTCCTTCTGCCGATCTAGGCGACAGTTTCGTAGTCAATGCCTGCTTGGCGAGGAAAGGACTCGACGACTGGCTGGTGAAGCAGAAGTACTACTGCACCGGAGCTCGCCTGGAACAGCAGGACTGCCACCCGACCAGTACCTGCGCGCTGACTTCGAGGGTGAGTCCGTGGGCTTCAGTGGCGTTTCTGTGGGATTCCAACCAGAATTCCCACTTAAATGTGGCTTCCCCCGTCTCTTATACACGGGTTACAGCTTTAGTGTGGGGGAAACTCGGAAACACTGACAGGAATGAGGGGAAATTCAGCTTTTCTTATCGTTTAAGTGGCTATTTTGAGGGGAAACTTTCCTAGAGGAGCCCCGAGACGAAGCGCGCGCCTCAGGAACGCTTCCCCATCAAAGTAGCCACCTAAATGTTCGACCTCTTCCAGCAGAAAGTGCCCGGAACTTAGCTTTACCTCACCGGTATTGTCATTCACTAGCTTCCCCGACACTATCGAACCTCTTTGGACCTTTACGCACGCGGTCTGCTTTTGGCACGAGCCGTAGGAAGGCGCGCGTGGACGGCTCGCGACTCTACGTGGGCTGCACGAAACTTTCCGGGATTGATTCAGAATCAGAATCACCGAGAACACATGCGAGGAGTCAGGCTTGGTGTGCGCATGGCATGCAACCTACTACACAGCCTAGCCGGGCACTCAAGACTCAAGTTATCGGAATAGGATTCAATGGGATTAGGAAAATAATAATAAAGAGCTGGAGAGGACGTGTTACTGTATGTACTGTATGGATATGCTGTGCATATGCATGCTGAGTAATGATTACGCAGTTATGAAGTTGCACATCTGTGCAGCTGTGCAAGCCAGCGCCGTGCTACGAGGGGAGGTGCTGCGGTACAGTGAGAGATCCAGTTACGAGTTTATGGTGCAGGCTTTGATAACTCACCGAGGTGAGCCAGTGTAATTCTTCCCAGCTTTATGCCCCTTGGTGACCCCCCAGCTCTTGGCTGAAGACCACCCTCGCTTTCCTTAATGGCTTGCTAGGGCTTTGGCCTTGTGTTTTTTTCCGAGATGGAGAAACAACAGTCAGCACAGCCTATCCCGAGCCGGAGCCACAAGAATGGCTTTGTTTAGGGGAGTCGGAGCCAGAAGGCAGAGCTGTTAACCCCGGGCTGTGGAAGTTTTGAACATGCACGACACCCCCCCCACCCCTCTTCCTAATGAAGGCCTTTAAAAAAAAAAACGGCTGCCAGTTCCCTCCACCGTTGCAAATGTTCCCTTTGAAGCCCGAGGTAGAGCGGACCTCTTCTTCATGTTTATTCCCGAGGAGGATGGGAGGAGGGAACCGTCTGCTCGGGAGCTTTTTTACAAAGGTCCGGAGTCTGTTTGCACCTGACAGGCAAGTCATTTTGAGATCTGAAAGGAAGGAGGGGGGTGGGGGTGGGGTGGCGGAGCGCTTCACAGAAAAGTTGGTGCTTGCATTTTCCACTTTTACACTAGCGCCATAAAAGCGATCGGATGTAGTTTCCTCGTTTGCACGCAAAGGTGTGGTTGGGTCGGGTGAAAGTCTAACGTAGACGGGCTCACGTTGTCGCTCATACGTGAGATGGATTTGTTCAGACAACAGGGAAACAAATGTGTCAGGGTTCAGCACGGCAGAACAGATGCAGTCCTCTCTGGAGGTGATAGATCATGGCAGGCTTGAAAGGGTTGCGGCCTGACAGGCTGGTGACAGGGCTGCATTGTGAAACTGAGCGTGTGTGTGTGTGTGTTGGGCCGGGGGGGGTTGCAAGCCTGTCTGCGATTTGGCGTCCGGGTAAACACATAAGAACGTTGTTGTTTGAGGAGGGCAGAAATGCTCTGGAAGCACTTCTGAGGGATCGTAAGCCTCTTTTGGGTCGGGGCTGTCGCGTCTCAAAAGACCTTTTTGAGAGGCCTGGGGTGGAGCGAGGGGGGGATCCAGCAGGCCGCTCTAAAGGGCCTGCTCAAACAAGCCGGAGAGCTCGGCCACTTTGCAGTCCGTGTTAAAAATGGCACCTATTCTTGTCGGAGACCCCTGCGCCGTTTGTAGAGGCCGGGTGTGTCAGCATGGCATCGCTTAGTGCGGTGTTTCCTTATCGGGGCGTGATCCTCTAATTAACGGTCATATGATAGCGACAAGTGGGGTAAGGTTCTCTCGCTCTCCGCGTAAACCACTGGGGGGAACATGGGCTGACCACGGCTTCGGGGCTGCTGGCGAGGAAGGTCCCTCGGTGCCGCTGGAGTTTATTTGAAGTGGCTTCGGCTGGTATGAGGAGGGAAAACGGGCCGAACGTCAACAGGACAGCTCGGATACACAGGAAATGGAAGAGTAAAAACATTGTAAGGAATGCTGGAATGTTGGAATCTGAGAGATGAAAGTCCTTTGTTGTCTAGTTAGTTCTACGGTGGCATGTTTGATACGAAAGCCAAGGTGAGGTCTCGGCTGGAGCTATAAACCAGAGGTGATAACTTTTAGAGGTTTACTGCGGCCTGGGCGATTAGATAGCACTAAAGGTGTTTTTTTTTTTAGCCTGAAATGATCTCAGGTTGTAGCACTGTTGCCGTTAACCCAGCTGTTTAAGACCTGGTCTCAGCAATTCCTCAAAGGCTCCTCAGGCATCCCAGCACATCAAGCGCACAAGCTTTATGGAACCTTTGGGGAGGAGACCTCAGGGCATCGTGATGGGCTTATTAGAGTGGAGGTTCTAATGAGAAGTTTGAGAACATTGGGCGAACATTGGACCAGCGTTGTGGAACATGTGTGTGTGTGTTTGCCAGATGGTGTGAAGTGATTTGGCAGGACTGTGTAAGGATCCCTGCTGAAAGACTTGGACCGGTTGAGCGATTTGGACCCGGCGGAGCTGCATGCGCATGTGTTTTAACATAAATAATTGAGTCCTGCCCGCCTAATGGTTTTCACAGTGTTGCGGGAGGAAGAACAGAACGGAGCGCCGTGTTTCTGACCATAAATATTTATTTGGAAGTGTTTGCTTTGTTTTGATTTTAACAAAGCGTTCCTAAGATAAGCTTAATATTTCATCGCGTGTTAAAAGTCGGAGGGAGCGATTGCTGACGGCGCAGGCTTTTTTGGACTCCCTCCGTCTCGGGTTTTAGGACCCCTTTGTAAGTTAGCGCCGCCTTTGTTTTTGCTTCAGAACAGCGGCACAACAAGAATGCACTTCGCTGTGGTTTTTATTGTTCCAAGATGACAGTGATTGGATCCAACTGTCGGGTCTCGATTGTAAACACATTTCTGTTTTATTTTCACTTTCATCAGTATGTCACCCCCCCTCCCCGCCATCCCCCTGTAATTTCTCAGCGTATCTCATTGTTTTCGTCACGCTGTGACTGATTTCACCTCTGCAATTCATTTCAAAGGGCTCAGAGCACAAACCACAACCTTATACGTCTTCTGCTGAGGGACCCTTTAGGTGCTCTGCCCATATTGTGAGGGATTGCCAACCATGGAATATAATTGATTTTTTTTAAAACTAGGTTTGAGGGTGTAGCCAGCAACACAAGCTTACCTAAGGCGGTAGTAACTTCAGGCTCCTGCAGATGGCGCTGCATGAGGATGATGGGGATATAAACACCTGTGGGGTGTGAGTGACGGGATCCTTAGATTGGCAAGAGGTGCTACAGTGCCGTTCCATGTGTGGAAAATGGCTCCAGAGCAGATGTTAATGATTGGCTAAAAGGAGCGACTGCATGTGGGCGTGGCCAAAGACCATAGTGTGAAGGAAGTAGCTGAATCTGCAGGTGTATGGAAGCGTACGGTCATACGGGTCTACCAGCAGTGGATAAAATCGCAGTCTACAGGGAATTCTCCTCGGAATTGTGCCAGGGAAGGCATCCACCAAATCTGACCCAATTGCGCAATTCCTTGATGCGACAGTTTCTGAACACTGATGTGGCTACATCCAGAAACGTGTCCAGTCCATGCCCATTTCAGTCAAGCTGTTATTGGTGCTTGCGGAGGTGTTACACGCTATCAGGTGTATTTCAGTAGCAGCTGGCTTTGTTTGGTCCGGTGAGCTTATCTGCAAAATCTGGATGACTGTCTGATGCTGCTCATGTTCTGGTCACAATGTGATTATTAGACCGGATCAAGACCCAATAATCCAAGTCAGAAATCCTGCATAGAGAGCTGGATTTTAGCTCGGTAATCTGGCTTTTCAGTGTGTGTGTACCCTTACTCTGATTTCTTTCGGAGTTGTGGAATAAACAAGCAGCGATTAACACAGCAACTGTGAGATGTTCCGTTTACGTCACGTGTTATATTGTGAGTTTATTGGCCCGGCTGCAAAGAGAAAATCAGATTACTGCCTGACTCACACAGACCTGGAGTTTCCCCTGTGCCTGATTACTTAAGTGCGTTTTAATGGGATGAATAGATCACAAACAAAATCCGATTTTCTCCGCTTATCAGATTATTAAGTGCATGTTAACAGGCTCCGTGTTTATTGGAGGTATTTAAGGAAGACCTGACTGTGATGTCACTCAACTCTGCTTCAAACCTCCGTTAGCCTCAAGCAATAGACCTCCAGGAAAAGAGAGACAAGGAAAGAACAGGAAAGAGGGAAGGAAAGAAAAAAAGGGAGAGAAACAGGCAAGAACAAGCTCAGCAAGAAAACAAACAAAAAAAGAACAGGGGGAGGAAAAAGGGAACATGGAAAAGAGCAGAACAGACAGGGAAAAAGGAGAACAGCACAAAAAAGACCAAGATTAAGAAACACGCACACAGATCCACAAAACGAAGAACACACCAAGCAAAAGGAACAAGCAGGAGACACCCGAGGGAGAGGTGCGGGAAAGGGTCGAATGCCAGCAAAAAGGACCAAAAAGAGAACACAAGAAGAGGAGGCAAAACCAAGAGGAAAAAAACACAAAAATCAAAAAAAAAAACCAGAGAAAAAAAAAAGCCAGAAGACAAGGGGAGAGAGGAGGAGAGCATCAGAAGAGACGAAACGAGCAACAAGCAAAGTCCAGCAACAACCCAACAAAAACATGCATAAACCAAGCAAGAAAGAAACCAAAACAAACCAACAAAAAAAGAAAACAAAGGCGGAGAAGAAAAAAAGAAAACAAGGGCAAAGAAAGAGAAGCGAAAGAGACACAAGGGCAGCAGGAAAGAGAAAAGGCAATAAAAGGGGCAGACAGAAGAAAAGCAGAAGGGAGAGACAGGGCAAGAACAAAAAGAAACAAAAGAAAACCAACACCAAACAGAGACAACAAAGGAACAAGTTCTGAAACGAAAACAAAAGAGCACAAAAAAAAGAGCGAACAGAAAAACACACAAACACATGAAAAAAATAGAGAGCTTTTCAAAAAACAGGACAAGAAAGGCAGGCAAATGAGGGAAAGGAAGCCAAGAACAACGCAAGAAAGACAAGACAAAAAAAAAAACAAGAACAAGAGTGGCAAAGGAGTCCAAGGTCCAACAGATTCAACACAGAGGAAACCAGCAGACAAAAGAGAAGGCCACAAGCAACAAAAACAAACAACCCTTCAAGAGGAACGCCACCAGAGAAGAGGGGGCCAAGAAGAGAAAAGCAAATCAAACAGGGGCTAAAAAAAAAGCAAGACCCAAAGCAGCAAAGGATCCAGGAGAAAAGCACACGCAGAAAGATAGCAACAAAACAGGAAAGATAGAGCACAGCCAGCAGACGCAGAGCGCAAAAGAAGAGAAAAAAGAGA
Source organism: Prochilodus magdalenae (assembly GCA_024036415.1). Lineage (NCBI taxonomy): Eukaryota > Metazoa > Chordata > Actinopteri > Characiformes > Prochilodontidae > Prochilodus > Prochilodus magdalenae. The sequence goes on along the minus strand of JAMWET010003323.1, from coordinate 480,273 downwards.
AGAACCAAAAAAGACCAGAACACAAAAAGAGAAAAAACACAGCAAAGACAACAAGCAAAAGCTACACCACAAAACAAGAAAAACCAGTGGGAAGGAACATGTCAGACAAGCAAGACAAAGCAAAACAACAAGGAAAGAGAGCAAAAAAAAGAAAAAAAACAGGAAAGAAGGAAAGAAAGACTTTTCGAGTGCACAAAGAAAGAGCCAGTCACCAAGAAGAATAAAAAAAAAGGACTTGGCATTGGAAGACAAGGCAACAGCAACAGAAAGAAGGGACCAGAGAACAAACACAGAAGAGAGAGGGAAAAAGGAAGGAGGCAGGACCAGCAGGAGGAAAAGGCAGTAGAGCAGAGCACAAACAAAGAAGAACAACAACAGGGGAGCAAGAAAGAGAAAGCAAGAACACAAGGAGACCAGACAGAGAAGCACAAGCCAGCCAGCAACAAGCAGAAGAAAGAACCACAAGACAGACACAACAGCAAGAAGAAACAAAAAGGAAAGAGGAGAAAGAGCACACCGAAACAATGCAGCAGGGCAGAGAGGGAGACAAAAGAACACACCAAAAAAGCAGAGAGCCAGAACAGAAGGGGACCAGAAAGACACAAGATTAAAAAAAAAAAAACACAAAGCCAAAGCAGAAAAATGGAACAGCGTTTTAAAAATGGCATGAAAAAGAGACAAAAGGCAAAAATCAAGCAGAAAACAAAACAGGACAGAAGGATCCAGCAAACACACAGAGGTACCAGAACTATGCCCCCAGAAGAGAAGCAGGAGTAAAGCGCACAACAGAACAAACCAGTTACCAAAACAAAAAAAAACGCAAATAAAACCAAGAAACCAGGCACAACACCACAAAAAGAGGGAGAAAAAAAACGAAACAACAGGTACAGCAAAAAGGCTCCAGTGAAACCAAAAAGAGAGCAGAAGAGCAGAAAAGAACAGAGGAAAAAAGAAACAGCAAGCTCCAAGTCAGAGACAGCACAATAAAAGCAAAGGAAAGAGAAAAGGGGGGGGGGGGCAACCACAAGACAAGGCCAAAGGAGAAGTGATGTTTAGGGCAGGAACAGCCAAGAAACACAGCAGGGCACAGAAAACCAGAAACCAAAGTGACCACAAGGAAAAAAGGAAGAAAAAAAGGAAGAGAAACAAGGAGACACAAAAGACAGAAAACTGCAAACAAACAAGGGAAGAAGAAAAAAAAGAGAACGGGCAAACACTAGAAGGAGAAACAGTAACAAAAGCCTGAAACTCAAAAAGGAAGCAAAGGCAAAGACAGACCTGGGCAGAGCTCACAACACCATCAGCTGAATAAGCAGCACAAAAGAAAAAGAGAAGAAAGACCAAAGCAAGCCTTTGTTTAGAGAAAAGGAGAAAGGCAAGGCAGACAAACCAACAAAGAACCAACAAAAACCACCAGAGAAGCACAGAACAAGGGGCAGCCAAAACCGAATAAGACACAGACAAAACGCAAGGCTAAACAGCAAACAACAGAGTACCACAGTGCAAGTAAAGGCCGAAGAAAAGGGAAGGGAAACAAGCCCAAAAAAAAAGGAAAGTCAGTAAAAGAACAAGAAAAAGCAAGAACCAAAGCACAAAGTGGAACAAGCAAACTGCCATGCAAAGCCAAAAACAAAAAAGGAGAACACAAAAACAAGTCCAAAGAAAGAAGACAGAATCCAGAGCAAAAGCAACCAAAGTGAAGAACTCCAGAAAACCCAGAAAAGTGGGAAAGAGGAAACAATCATACGCGGGCAGGAACCAAACCAACAGGAAAGGAAAACAAAGCAAAGGGACATCAAAGAAAAAGCAGACAGATCAAGTGGAGAAAGAGACACAAAGAAAACAGATAGAAAAGCAGCAAACAGGAAACAAACAGAAAATCAAAAGCCAGAAGAACTGATGAGAGACAAAAGACAAGAGACAAAACAGCAGCAAAGAGAAGGAACAAGAAAACCAAAACAAAGAAGAACAGCACAAGAAAACAAAAAAGCAAAAACAATGAGAAGCAGCAAGGCACAATAAACACAAACAAAAGCCAAAAACAAAGCAAAAAAGAAAACAGCCAAGACAAACCAAAAAAGAACAAGGGCAGGCACACAAGAAAGGCACACAAAAAGCGAATTCAAAGCAACACAAGAAAAAAAAAAAAACAAAAAAAATAAAGCCAAAACAAAAAAGCAGGAACAGAGCCTGAACTCAGGGAGACAGACACAAACCAAGAGGACAGGAGAAAACGCACCAAGTTACAGAAGAGGACAGAAACAAAGAAAAGACCAAGCAGAGAGAAAAGGGGCAAGCAGACCAAGCAAAAATGAGGAAAAAGAAAAAAAAAAAACGAAGAGAAGAAAAACATCCAGGTCTAGCCAGATCAAGAAAGAACCAGAAGCAAGACATCAACGCAGCAAAACAAAACAAACACAAGGAGATCCAAAAGGATCCAAGAAAAACCCAAGACCAGAGACCAAGAAAAGACCAGACAGAGAGCAAGGGCAAAGCAGGCAAAAAAAACAAAGCAAGAGGAGACTATAGAACCAGAGAAAGCAAAAAAACAATAGAAGAAACTAGAAAAGACAAGAGAACAACAACAAAACACAAACAGACAGAAGACACACAAAGAAAGGGACACAGAACAAACAGAGGAGCTGAACAGGCAAAATGGGGCGAAAGCAGACAAAAACACCAGGCACCAAGAAGCAAGAATTAAGCTCAGAAAAAGGCAGGGAAAGGAAGCAAGAGCCAGCACAAGGAGGACAAAACTAGCCAACACACAGAAAAAAAAAGAAGAAAAACCAACAGCAGAAAACAAAAAGAAAAGAATCAAAGCATGAACCAAACAAGAGAAAGGGGGGCCACAAAGAATGACACAGTAAAAGAACAGAAAAAGAAAGACAGAAAAAAACAAAAGTGGAGGAGCAAAAGCAAAAGCAAAGGGGAGAGAGAGAGAGCAGCAAGCAGACAGAAAGAAAAACACAAAAGCAGCAACAAAGGCCAAACCACCAAAAGAAAAACAGAACTCCAACCACAAAGAGAAGAAGGAGGGAAAGCAGATACAGCTATTGCATAACAAACACAGGGGAGGCAGGGGAAAAGAACAACAGAGAGGGCAACAAGAAAAAGGAAGGGCCAGTAAGAAGCAAAGGAAAAGAAAAGAAAAAGACAACACACACAGAAGTAGAAAGATGAAAAAGCCAGAGAACACAAGCAGGGAGGAAAGGCAGAAGAAAAAAAGAAGGAGAAAAGGACAAGAAAAAGGGAATGGCAACAGGGAAAACGGCAACAAACAGACAGGCAACAACAGAAACACAAGAGGGGCAGGAAAAGGAGAAAGGAGAGAACAGAGGGAAGCAAAAGAGGGGGGGGGGGGAGATCCACAAGCAGTCAAGCACCAAAGCCGAAGGAGGAAGAGCTTGGGAAACCCGGAGCCTTTTATTTAAGTACTACCGGAGAGTATGAGGGGAGCGCCGTGAGGACCAGCGGTGCTTATGTGTCAGTTAGTGTGTGTGGACCAACAGTGTGCATGTGTGTGGCTGAAAGGGGGTGTTGTAAAATGTGGGTTATATGGGAAGGACAGTGGGGAGTCAGGGTCAGGAATCTGTTTGATGTTGAAGCCCACTGTGGCCGTGCGCTGAATAGCTCTTGCATGGTGGGGTGGAAAGGAGGGGGGTGGGGTCCTGAAACTCCACCCCCATCCACCCTTAATAGACTGACCCTGTTTATATAGAACCGTCTATTCCAATAACTTGCTAGACTATAGAGTGGAGGACCAACTTAGCTACCCAGGAGCTCCACGGCTGTGGAGTTCAGACAAGCTCTGAAGCCGTAAGCCTGAGTAGGATATCGCTATAGGTCAGAGCGAAAAGTTGGAATGCAATAATCCAAGTTCACGGCTTTTTTGTTGTGCTCAAACTTTCCGATCGGCATGCCAGCCTGTTAGTGTGTAGTAGTCTCCCAAGTTATCTCCGTGTGTGAGGGAGACAGGGAGAGAGTGATTGACTACTCTGTGCTTGGCAGGCAGGTGAAGATCAGTGTTTTTATTGTGTGTTGGTTGCTCTGTGAGGTCCACAGCTGCTCTCGCTGGTCTTACTGATGACACGGGGGCTGCCCTCTGTGGCCCCTCAGACCCCCTCAGTGTCCAGGACAGGGCTCCAGCTTTCTGTCTTTGATGTGCTAATAATCCTCCCAGTTTTGGATAGTGGTAGGAATGAGGGATTCAAGTAAGCTTGCTTTTATAAGCGTGTGATATGAGATGATCCAAACTTGGCCTGCAATGTTTTGGCCAGATTTACTCACGTCTTGATTCAACAGATCCATTAGGATGCTCACAGCACATAGTAAAAAAGTTTTTTTTTAAAAAAAAGCCCACCGAACAAAACAGTGAGTCCCCTGTAGCGTGTAATTCTTCCATATGCACCAATAACAGCTGGGATTGAGTTTGGCATGGACCGGACCATTTCCTGGATGCAGGGCATATCAGAGCTGTGCAGTTGGGCTGCATAAAGCACAGGCACTTGGGCTTGAAAGTCACTCACTCACTTAGGCACGTTAAGCAGTCTGAAGCAGTCTTCTCCACAAGGGGGAGCTACTAGCTGGGTATTGCTGTGCATCAGTTAAAACCCCATGAGCCCACACCGGCAGGGGCTCACCAGTGCACTACGTTTGAGAGTACCCAAATAAAGGAATACAGTTATATCATAAATGTGTGTTGTTGATCATTATTTTAATAATAACACATTAATAATACATTAATAATAATAATAATTAAAATAAATATCACGGTACAGGATGTGGATGGATGTGCACCCAAGTACTAGATAAATTGGCTTGTCCTGTATGTATGGACTCATAACCTCACAGAATGGAATACAGAGGCAGTCATTAAATGGCATTAGGCAAGAGTAAGTCATGTTTCGCTCATGGGCTCCCCCTGCAGGTGTGGAGAGTTATTCACCGTTACACCACTGATTTGAGCTCCTTATGGACAGCAGTACGTCTGTTGATGAGCTGGCTAATACAGAATACAAACTCCCCTTAGCGTGGCGGTCCATCATGCAGACATATGGACACTACAGATCGTCTGCTGATTTCAAAAATATAAATAAATAATAATTTAAACAATAAATAAATAAAAAATAATTATTATTTTATATGGAAATTTCATTAAAAAGTTCTTAAGCTAAAGGTAGTGCAGAAAATATGCTTGGGTGGCCAACTGGGGGATGTGAGTAGATATCATGCCCACCCCAACCCCTCAAAATATGATTTATTATTATTTCACTCTAAGGAAATATTACCGCTCTTTGAATTAGAAGGATAATCCGGATGCAGCAGTGTCTCAAACCTTGTTTTCATGTTTCTCTCTTTATTTGCTCTTCTCTGTGTCCATCCATTGTGCTGTCTAGCTGGCGTGGGCTGCCTAAACGTGTGCGCTCATCCATCGGGCTTGTGTGGATGTTGCATGTGAGAGTTGGCGAGAGCCGTGGTACCGAAATTAGGGGTTTTCTTTCAGCATCGTCTTTGTCACCCTCATGCAAATACTTCCCAGTCATGCCGGCTCCATTGGAGGCTCAGAGATTGACTGTTCCCTCAAAGCTCTGCTGTTTTTCTCCACCCCCCTCTCTCTCTCCTTCTCTGTCTCTAGTACACATCTCCACTGCCACATAAAGAGAGAGAATGAAGAACAGAGACACAGTTTCTCTCTCTCTCTCCCTCCTCTCCTCCTTTTGAGAGTAAGCGCTTTTGTCTAGAGGCTGGCTGTTGCTTTTAGATGCGACTTGTCTTTTTGTCGCCTCGCTCTTCCCCGCTCTCTTCCTCTTTCTCTCTCTGTCCCTGTTCCCGTTCTGAAGCTGACGGAGTCGTGCGTGCGCCCGCCCGCACCGCCTCTTCATGGGTCGTTTTTACGTCCCTTTCTTCTTCTTTTCTTTATATTACTTCTTACATATTTCCTCTACTTTCACACCCCTTCGAGGGGTCTACCCACCAGCCCTCTGAGTGAGTGCGTGTGTGAGTGCATGTGTGTGTGTGTGCCATTCTTCCTCCACGCTCCCCAGGGACCTGGCTGTTGTTGTGTTTGAAGCCAGCTGAGAGAGAGATGGAGAGAGATGGAGAGAGTGGCTGTTGTTTTCCTTTTGTGAAAGAAGAGAAAGAAAGAGCCCCGGGGAGAAGACCGCCGGCACCCGGTTTGAGGTGGGGCCTCGGAAAAGTTCCCATGAGAGGGCTGGAGAGGGGAGGGCCAGTGAAAAGAGGGGAAGAGAGGAGAGGGGAAGGGGACGATAGAAGAAGGGAGGGGGCTTACCAGAGGACAGGGCTGGACAGAGTAGGTGAGCCGGAGGCTGAGGTCTTTAAAACGAACAGGCTCAAAGTTCTAGGACTATAAGAACTTTAATTAGAATAGAGATTCTTTTACTTTACGGTTCTTCAAGCCCTCGTTTCAGCATTAACCAGCATTGACATGAGTAAGTCATGCTTCACTCATGGGCTCCCCCTACAGCTGTGGAGTGCCGTTCACCCTTACACCCATGCTTTGAGCCCCTAATGGACAGCAGTACATGTGCATTAGTTGAGGAGCTGGCTGATCTGGAATATAAAGCTCCCTTAGTGTGCATGTCCGTCATACAGGCATAGGGACGCTACAGACTGGCCTCCTGGTGTAGGGGGTTTCTCTGTGTAAATAACCACAGTCAATACCTTTCCTCTTCTTCAGGGAGCTGAAGACTCGTATTTGTTGGTGAGTGAAGTGGTGCTGTAATGCGTTATGCAGTTCTCATGAGAGGTCTCGAGTCCGCAGCTGTAAAGGTACTGTAGAGCACCTACAGAAGACATTCCAGACCCCCAGTGGAAACACCAGAGACCCCATTGGATTAGGGATCAGCCCTGAGCGAGTACATGGAGTTTGGTGACTTTAAGGAACCAGTAATGTTGGGAAAGGGTCGAAAATGAATGGGACTCTTAGGGTGAGATGAATGCGGGTCGGACCAACATTGAATTTGTCCTCGGAGGTCTGGTATGTGACATGGTGTCTGTCGGTTGAGCACAGTATGAGTACAGTAGATGGATATGCGGTATATGTGCATCTGTTGACGAGCTGACTGCCCGACTCCCATTCGTGCGTAGGTCCGTCATGCAGGCATATGGAAGCTACCGGTTGGGATTTAGGTCGTGTCTACGTGTAGCTGCTTTAGACCCATAGTTGTTGGTATGTGCCGTGGTGCCGTAAAGCGTTACGCAGTTCTCCCAAAACCTGGTTTCCTCCTGCTATATGGTCATTAACCCTTATGGACATCGGTTAGATTACACTTGTGTAGGTAGATTAACACCAGGATCTGGGTTCGCAGCCACCGGTGTTGAGTTTGTGTGAATGAGGAACCAGCAAGTGCGTTTTCCACGATGAGTGTCTCCGTGTGCCCTGTCATCACCAGCCAGAGGCTTTTACTCTGCTGCTCTGTTTCCGTTTCTCTCAAGAGCGTGTGATTAAAAGTGACATGGTTGAGTCTCTCTTCCTGTTATCATATAATTATTGTCATTTTTGCTGATTGCATAATTACACCATTAATTACGCAGTGGGAAACAAGTGGGAGCCAGAAAAGTGCCTTTCCTGAAGAAGAAAATGATTACTGCACAGCTAGCCAGTCGCTAAGGTGTTGCTAAAATGAATGGTAGTCTATGGGAGGAAAGAGGGATGGGGTAAAAAAAAAACAAAGAGAGGAGTGCGGATCAGACCAACATTGAATTCATGCTCGGAGGTCTGCCCAGGCGTAGTGTATGTGAAACAGTGTC
>JAMWET010003323.1:457500-467500 GCA_024036415.1 Prochilodus magdalenae | reverse complement strand
CTGTGTATGGGTTTGTGTGTGTCTGTGTGTGCCTACATGTTTGTGTATCTGTGTGTGTGCCTACATGTTTGTGTGTGTGTCTATGTGTGTGTCTGTGTATGGGTCTGTGTGTGTCTGTGTGTGTCCGTATGTTTGTGCGTCTGTGTGTGTGTCTGTTTGTGTGCCTACATGTTTGTCTGTGTGTGTCCGTATGTTTGTGCGTCTGTGTCTGCCTATATGTTTGTGTGTCTGTGTGTTTGTGTGCCTATATGCTCTTGTGTGTGTGTTTCTGTGTCTCTCTGTGTGTGTACATGTGTCTGCCTCTGTGTGAAGGTGTGGGTCTGTGTCTGTGTGTGTACATGTGTCTGCCTCTGTGTGAAGGTGTGGGTCTGTGTCTGTGTGTGTACATGTGTCTGCCTCTGTGTGAAGGTGTGTAACGCTCCCTCTGATCGTTTTGCTTATTCATGATTTCTAATTTGAGCCTGAATAACTGAATGTGTAACGGAGTAGTTCACTTCGCGAGTCTGATTCAGGTGCAGGTCTGCCCCAGATCATAGCTGCAGCTCTCTCGCCATTAACGCCACATAACATGCACCCAAGCTTTCATCTCTGGAAAATGCACACGTTTACCCTCTACGCCTTTCTTTGTGGACATCCAGCTAACAGAGGGAGAGAGAAGGAGAACAAGAGCAGCGGAGAAGGAGAGAGAGTTGCCTGAAGGAAGAAAAAGTGGAACAGAGTGCACTGGTTCATTTTTGATACTTCAAAGCCTCTCTTCTCTTCTCTTCTCTTCTCTTCTCTTCTCTTCTCTTCTCTTCTCTTCTCTTCTCTTCTTCTCAACTCTCCTTATTCCTCTTCTCTTCTCTTCTCTTCTCTTCTCTTCTCTTCTCTTCTCTTCTCTTCTTCTCAACTCTCCTTATTCCTCTTCTCTTCTCTTCTCTTCTCTTCTCTTCTCTTCTCTTCTCTTCTCTTCTCTTTTCACCCCTCATCTCTTCACTTCTCTTTTCTTTTCTTCTCTTTTCTTTTCATCTCTTCACTTCTCTTTTCTTTTCTTCTCTTTTCTTTTCATCTCTTCTCTTCACCTTACGTCTCATCTCACCTTTTCACTTCACTTCTCTTTCCTTTCCTTTCTTTTCTTTTCTTTTCTTTTCTTTTCTTTTCTTCTCTTCTCTTCTCCTCTCTTCACCATGTTCTCTCTTTACATCAATTCTCTTCTCTTCTCTTCTTTTCACCTCACGTCTCTTCTCTTCTCTTCACCTCACGTTTCTTCTCTTCTCTTCTCTTCTCTTCTCTTCTCTTCTCGTCACCTTATGTCTCATCTCACCTTTTCACTTCACTTCTCTTTCCTTTTCTTTTCTTTTCTTTTCTTTTCTTCTCTTCACCATGTTCTCTCTTTACCTCAATTCTCTTCACGTCTCCTCTATTCTCTTCTCCTCCTCTTTTCTTCTCATCTCTTCTCTTTTCTTTTCTTTTCTTTTCTTTTCTATTCTATTCTATTCTTCTCTTCTGTTCTCTTCTCTTCCCCGCACGTCTCTTCTCTTCTTTTCTCTGAATGTCTCTTGCTTCTCTTCTCTTCTCTTCTCTTCTCTTCTCTTCTCTTCTCTTCTCTTCTCTTCTCTCCAAACTATAAAACTCATTAATCAGGACTAGTCCTGCTCTGTTTATGTAAAGCCTGCAGCCAGTCCCGTACTCACCTACAGTAAGCTCAGAGTGTATATTGTGCACCACAGTAACAGTAACACCGTTATATTGCCCGCCCCGGTGCAGTCTGTCTGAAGCAGAGAGCATGTGATGTGTTTTTGCCGTCTTATTTAAGGTTGGGATCCGTGTTTAGAGAGTGTTAGATGTTCCATCGTTCTGTTCCACGCCTCTGCTGGTCTTTGAGTCACTTCGAGAGGGTATAAGACCTCCCTGTGTCCCTCCTGAGACGTGCCCCAGCCGGTTGTATGGGGTGTTTATGTGCAGGTCTGGGAGTGTTTGTGTTTGTGTGTGCCCGGAGTCAGGAAGCTTTGGTTAATTTTGGCAGGTGTGCGTGTGTATGTGTGTTTTGGGAATGGCCGGGTGTGTCTCAGCTGGGTCTGCGTTTGGTAAAGGTGTGTGTGCCTGTGTGTGTGTGTGTGTGTGTGTGTGTGTGTGTGTCTGACGTGTTTTTCCCTGCGTCCTGTGACTCCTCCCTGGTACTTTAATGAGATCCTTGACATTTTGAATGTTTTTGTACCTGAGAGGACAGAGTACAATCGTACGTAGGTACAGAAGCCATTGTGTTACTGTGAAATACAGTGACATGGAGTTACAAATGTCAAGTTTCTGTTTTTATGGTCCTTTTATAACGGCAGTTGCTTACTCCATGGCAGTACTTATAAACTCCTGACAATTACACAGAAGTCAGTGACCTTAAATGTGCACTGCAAAAACCTGGAGATCTCAGCAAGTAAAGTAATCTGGTTATAAAAATAAACTGGTTGATATATCTCAAAATTCTGAATCTGAGATTGCTGTAAACTCATTTTAAGATTATTTGACTTTTACAGATTTTATTTCACTTGTTTTTTTACAAACTTGCTTACAAACTGCCAAAATGATCTGCCACGATTAGAATTTCAGGTAACACTCATCATCAAAAGAGTAGTTGCACCAGGCCTTTAACACGTGTGACGTGTGTGGGGGGTTGATGTAGCTCAGCGGATAACACCACTACTTGCCACGGAGTCACCACCACATGTGGGAGACTGGGGTTCGAATCCTGGTCTGGGTGACTATGCTGTGCTACACCAATAAGAGTCCTTGGCCTCCCACATTGGCCTCCTTGTAATATGATTAACCTTGTAAGTCGCTCTGGATAAGAGCATCAGATGAATGTAAATGCCATGAATGTGTGACAACAGACCGTTCATCTTGGTGCTGACCACGGTGCCTCCACACGGATTCGTTGGGCGTCTCCACCAAGACTAAAGCGGGACTCGTCACTGAAGATGACCCGCTGCCATTCTGAGTCACTCCATGACAGTCTGGTACGACACCACTGCAGTCTTTGGTGACGGTGACGTGGTGTTAAGGACAGTCGTGGTAACGCTCTGTGTGCATGTAGTCCTGCGTGGTGCAGCCGTCTGCCAATGGTGCTGCACTAACAAGATGACTCATGGAGGACATCACGGCTCACTGGATGTCTGTAATGGTGGCTGTTGGGTCAGTCAGGTCCAGACATAAGGCCCGTCCTTGTCTACGTCACATGCGCAGCCCAGCATGAAACTTAAATCATTGGCATGTCTCAGGATGTCAAACCTCCCCACCAAGTTTCATTACTGTCGGTTGATTCCTTCTGGGTGCAGCCATTGTTTTTAATGATGAGTGTTAATCAACTACATATATGGACATTTCACGTGTCAAGCTATCATTTATTCAGGTGTGGTTAAACTCAAGACAATCCTACACGGTTACCACAAAGGGCTTGTGTGAACAGAAGCCATGGCATTACTGGGAAATACAGTGGCATGTCAAATCAAATCAAATCCAATCGCTTATATTGTCACATCACATTTTCACAGGTGTGAAGGTGAGTGAAAAACTTCAGTGGGTAGCCCCTTACAGTACTTCAATACAAACATATAAATTTATACAGGGGTTGGACAATGAAACTGAAACACCTGTCATTTTAGTGTGGGAGGTCTCATGGCTAAATTGGACCAGCCTGGTGGCCAGTCTTCATTAACTGCACATTGCACCAGTAAGAGCAGAGTGTGAAGGTTCAGTTAGCAGGTAAGAGCACAGTTCTGCTCAAAATACTGCAATGCACACAGCATTATGGGAGACATACCAGAGTTCAAAAGAGGACAAACTGTTGGTGCACGTCTTGCTGGAGCATCTGTGACCAAGACAGCAAGTCTTTGTGATGTATCAAGAGCCACGGTACCCAGGGTAATGTCAGCATACCACCAAGAAGGACGAACCTCCACCAGCATCACGTAGTGACCTGGCCACTATCCTGCAAGAAGAATGGCTTAAACTCCCTCTGACCACTGTGCAGGACGCAGTATATGTCATTCCCAAGACCAACTGACGCTGTATTGGCCGCAAAAGGAGGCCCTACACCATACTAATAAATGATTGTGGTCTAAAACCAGGTGTTTCAGTTTCATTGTCCAACCCCTGTATATACTAAGCACTAAAATCTCTGTTTATACTAATTTACAGCTTTATATAACAGTAATATAAAGTTATGAATAAAAACTATGATATATGCAGATGTAGGTTACCGAGGCCAAGTTTCTTGTTCAGCCTCTTGTTTTTAATTTTAATAACATCAGGGGGGTGCATTTCTGCAGACTAGTGGTGGACACCTACCCTGCGAGTGTTGGTCATGCTGGTGGCTTTAAGCGAGCCAAAGTAGCAATGAATGAAAATATTTCTATGATGCTTCTTTAGATTTCACTGTCCAGTTTTCAGCTTTTGTGAGAGAGAAAAGCCCCAGCACGGTGTTTTTATACTTCATAAACTAGAGGCCTTACCAGCTGCACCTTTAGGCGAAGAGCTTCACCAAGAGTGGGGTTTTTAAAGCAGGACAGGTTTTATATAGAGATAATGTGGGATCGGTGGCAGACGACACTCAGGGTTCAGTATTGGTATCTAGAAGGGAAAGCAGTGTCGTGCCAGCTCTAGCCTGTCTCTGTCGTCCTCACACGCTTGTGATAAACCGGGTTTGATAAAGATGCTTGTGTGCGTATGTGGTTATATATTAAAGGCAGTAAAGAGGTGTGTGTTGTGAAAGAGGCAATAAGCTCTCAGGAGCAGTAAAGTCAGTACACTGCTGGGGTAAAAGTCACAAAGAGAGAGAGAGTAAGTAGTAAGTGTCGTAGGCAGTAGTATTGTGGAGGCTTTAGCTGGCCAGACGCTTTGATGTGAATGAGGTAATGCGGAATGAAATGCTTCCAATGGTAATCCCTGATTAGAGACGGCTGGAGAAGGCTGACTATCACTGAAGGAGGCGTCCCCATGTGAGATATTTACTGGATCAAGTTCACACACCAACCATCCCTGTCTCTTATGATAGTACGCTTACCATTACAGTACGCTACTACACAAGGACGACGGTATATACACTCATCACCAAAGTAACAGCTGCACCCAGAAGGAGGTGTGGGAGTGCAGTGGTGTTGGGAAGGGAGATAAAGGTGACCAGGATCAATAACTGATGATAAATTTAGACTGATATGATCAATATTTATTGAGCTACACATACAGAAGTCTGTCTCTCAGTATGGCGTCGGGCCACCGTGTTTGCTAACCCAACACGCCAGACGTCTCGGTATGGAGCTGTAGAGGTTCCTAATTGGGGTCCTGTGATAATCCATCCCATGCCGCTTGAACATCCTCACACAGTTCCTGCAGATGGTGCGGTAGGGGTGGAGGTGGAGGGACACCAGGTCTTCTGGACGTGTGACAGCAAACCGTTCATCTTGGTGCTGACCACGGTGCCTCCACACACGGATTCGTTGGGCGTCTCCACCAAGACTAAAGCGGGACTCGTCACTGAAGATGACCCGCTGCCATTCTGAGTCACTCCATGACAGTCTGGTACGACACCACTGCAGTCTTTGGTGACGGTGACGTGGTGTTAAGGACGGTCGTGGTAACGGTCTGGGTGGATGTAGTCCTGCAGTGTGCAGCCACCTGGTAATGGTGCTGGCACTAGGATGAGGATGACTCATGGAGGACACCACTGCTTGCAGAATGTGGACAATCATGGATACACATTGTCAAACCTACCCACCAAGTTTCTGTCGGTTGATCCTTTCTGGGTGCAGCTGTTTGTGCAGCTGTATTGGTGAATGGTAGAACAATGAGACAAGGACAGGAGAGACAGGGAATGGAAATAACCATAGGCCTAAGACCGAAAGTTGGTTTCTTATTTGATCCCAGTTATTTGATTATCACAGAAGGCATATTGACCTTACAGAGGTAAACGTCTGTTTGGGGAGATATACGGATCAGTGACTCTCCGTTCACGCTGTAAATAGTCACGCAGGGTTCTTAAATACAGCAGGGGTCACAATGTCACTCTCCATCAGAGGTTTGCTACTGTGCGTGTCGTGCCCCCTGGAAAGCTGCTAGCCCCTAGTCAGAACAGAATGACAGAGCGAACCCACAGGAATCCTTCTCCTACGTCTTACTCTCACTCTCTCCCACTCCCGGTATGGAAAGTCGCTCAAGTCCTCATTGAGATGTTGTTACTCCTAGTGGAATCAGCCCACACGCACATGCTCACAGAGAGACAGCTGAGTTGCTCACCGGTAGTTCTGGATTTAGAAACATGTTGTTCAGTAATTGGCAGCATGTACTGTGCGTGTATGGAATATGTACAGTCTGCCAGCTTAGTTATGAATATCTGACCCTCCTTACAGCCTTGCCTAAACCATGTGCTTCGAAGAGCTGCTTCTTCCCTTTTACGTTTTCTCCCAGTGTCCCGCAAATCTCCAAAAATCATGTTTCCCCGGCCACCGAACCAAAAATGTAGGGCCAAAATCATCGTTTATATGTATGTTATGAAGCTCACCGGTGAAAAAATGAGGTCTCCAGTAAGTGGTAATGCTGAAACATTCCTAGGCACCTTGAAAAACATGCATGATGGCATTACCAACTAGCTAACTATTCAATTATTAAGTTAATTAATTTGGTCTTTAGTCGACAATATTGATTAATTGCGGCACCCTATAATAAAAAATGGATCGTTTTTTGAATTTCTGTTGGTCCATTCATCATAAAATTATCACACAACGTAACTGTACTGTTTAAATGATGCATAAAAGTACAAATTGAAAAAAAATGGAGATAAACATGTATCACTGGACAGTGACGATACGTACATACTCATATTTCGCTGATTAGGCAGTTAACTATATGGGTAAAAGAGGGGGCGGAGCGGACGGGGCGGAGAGCATATCATTGCTGCTCAAAGAAAAACAGGTATCTCCAAAATGGCAACTTTACAGGAGAGGCCAAAAATTTTGTTTAGTTTGAATGGAAGTCAATGGAACCAGACGTCTTACCAAGCAGTTTTGGGCCATTTCCGTTGGTCCATTCTTCTTGAAATTTCCACACGGTATAAAAAGCAGCTCATGTGATCATATGAGGCAAAATCATTGCTGATCAAAGGAAAACCAGTATCTCCATTTTTGTTGATTTTTACTTTTATGCTTTGTTTGAATGCAGCAGCTGCTGTTTACACTGGGTGAATATTTTGTGATGAATGGGCCAACAGGAGGAAAAAGTCTGGTTCCATTAGAACTACATCAGTTTTTCTCCTGTGTAAAGCTGCCATTTTGGATACCCCTGCTTTTCTTTGGACGGTGGTGGTATTCCGATTTAGTCCCACTGTCTTATCAAAGAATTATTACCCGACTGATGCTGGACAGAATTTTGAAAAACTGGTAGAAAATTATGATATCATTTTGGGGATTCTTTTCCACCGAAGCTGCATGTTTTATTCTCAGGACCTTTGAAGAGGCCTGATTAAGTTGCACTGCCAATATATATGGATAGTGATCTTAAAGTCTCTACAGCCGTACACTGAACAGCTCCACCTGATGAGAGTCTGAACCAGTCCATATCCTGATACCCCACATCTACTCCTGATGTACACAGTATGATACTCCTCCATATCTCCACCTCTAATATATATTTAGTGGTGTAAAAACTTTGATCTCTTTTTCTGCACAGTGTAAAAGCTCTAGTTCTCCTTTCAGGTTAGTGAATATTCATGATGGACCGACCAATAGAATCGCTCCAAACCTGCTTAGTAATAAACCTTGTTCTATCAGCTCCACTGCAGGGTAAGGAAGCTGGTTCCTCCTCCTGTACAGCTCCACTCTGGAGGGGTTTAAGGTGGACTGGATAATTCCATCTGTGGTGGTTTATAGTTTAATGTCTTCAGTTTTATGAGTAGCTGAGTCTAGACTTTTGGCTGGTACTGTAGGTAGTTGTTTAGACCATTGACCTGAATGGGACACCATAGAAATGCCTGTAGCTCGGTTTTCCGTGCCTCGTGTAGGATTTTGTAGGTCACTGGCTCTGACTCTTTGATCTCATACTCAAGCTTTGCTGTGGCTCCAGATGCCCTAGAATGATGGTAACCGAGTGTAGAGTGTTCAGGTTCAGGTTTTTTTTAAGGTGTGAGACTTGCTTTGAACAGGATGGAGCTTCAATGGAGCATTTAGGAGGAATAAACATCACACCACTCTGGGAATTCTCCTCGGAATTGTGCCAGGGAAGCATCCACCAAATCTGGACCAAATCTGGCATTACATGCTATTGGGTACATTTCACTCACAGGGGACTCGTTCTTTGTCTGGTGATCTTATTTTACGTGTCTTACTAACAGCTTCCTGACATCTATGCGCTCTTTTAGACTCATAGTGGAGGAGTAGACAGACACACCTGTAGATGACCATTTATCTATAGTACCATTTATCTTTACCTGATGGTACCAGTTTTGGTGGTCTACCATGTGTTGCACGGCTGTTGCATCCCATGATCTCAGGATCTTTTGAATAAATATAGTTTTGGAAATCTGGCGATCTCAGGAACAGCTCCTAAAATTAATTATACCTAATATTTATTTTTACTGAACATGAAATACGTGAATGGTGGTCTATGGCTTTTACACAGTGCTGTATAAACACTATTATTTTATAAATGAAGTGTCTGAGTGTGGGTGTAGGGGATTAATGCAGGTGTGTGTGTGAGTGAGAGTGTGAGTGAGTGTGTGTGAGTGAGTGAGGGCGTGTGTGTGAGTGAGTGAGTGAGTGAGTGAGTGTATGTATGTGTAAGAAAGAGGGTGGGAGATTAGTGCAGGTGTGTGTATGTGTGTGTGTGTGTGTATGGTGTGTAATGTGTGTGTATGGTGTGTGTGTGTGTGTGTGTAATGTGTGTGTATGGTGTGTGTGTGTGTATGGTGTGTAATGTGTGTGTGTGTGTAATGTGTGTGTGTGTGTATGTGTGTGTAATGTGTGTGTGTGTATGTGTGTGTGTATGTGTATGGTGTGTGTGTGTGTATGGTGTGTAATGTGTGTGTATGGTGTGTGTGTGTGTGTGTAATGTGTGTGTATGGTGTGTGTGTGTGTATGGTGTGTAATGTGTGTGTGTGTGTAATGTGTGTGTGTGTGTATGTGTGTGTCTGTGTACGGTGTGTGTGTGTGTGTGTTTGTGTGTATATGTGTGTGTGTGTGTGTGTATGATGTGTGTATGGTGTGTAATGTGTGTGTGTGTGTAATGTGTGTGTGTGTGTGTGTATGTGTGTGTAATGTGTGTGTGTGTATGTGTGTGTGTATGGTATGTGTGTGTCTGTGTACGGTGTGTGTGTGTGTGTGTGTTTGTGTGTATATGTGTGTGTGTGTGTATGATGTGTGTATGTGTATGGTGTGTGTGTGTGTATGGTGTGTGTGTGTGTGTGTATGGTGTGTGTGTGTGTGTGTGTGTGTGTGTATGGTGTGTGAATGTGTGTGTGTATGTGTATATGTGTGTGTGTGTGTGTGTGTGTGTGTGTGTGTATGGTGTGTGTGTGTGTGTGTGTGTGTGTGTGCATGTGTGTGTGTGTATGGTGTGTGTGTGTCTGTGTGTGTGTGTTTGCGCGTGTGTGTGTATGGTGTGTGTGTGTGTGTATGGTGTGTATGTGTGTGAGTGTGTGTATGGTGTGTGTGTGTGTGTATGGTGTGTGTGTGTGTGTGTGTGTGTGTGTGTAATGTGTGTGTATGGTGTGTGTGTGTGTGTGTGTGTATAGTGTGTGTGTGTGTGTATGTGTGTATGTGTGTGTGTGTGTGTGTGTGTATGGTGTGTACTGTGTGTGTATGGTGTGTGTGTGTAATGGGTGTGTATGGTGTGTATGTGTGTGTGTATGGTGTGTATGTGTATGTGTGTATGTGTGTGTGTGTGTGTGAATGTGTGTGTGGGTGTGTGTGTGTGTGTGTGTAATGTGTGTGTATGGTGTGTACTGTGTGTGTGTATGGTGTGTGTGTATGTTTAAGAGCTG
>JAMWET010003323.1:440000-452500 GCA_024036415.1 Prochilodus magdalenae | reverse complement strand
GTAGTAGATCATTGCTGTCCAAAGAAAAACGTGCATCTCCATTTCTGTCTGTTCATGCACTGTAAAAACTTTTACCTCAAAAGATCAGATTTAGTTATTTTAGGTTGAGCCAGCGTAACACTTTTTACAGTGCGCATCATTTGAACACAGCATCTTTCAAGATGAATGGACCAAATATGGCCCAAGAGTGGTTGGAGAGAAAAGGTCTGGTTCCATAAACTGACATTAGAATAAAATCAGGTTTTGGCCTCTCCAAATGCCATTTTGGAGAAAGTTGTATTATTAAGATTTAAATCCCTTATTAGTCCCACAGTGGGGAAATTTGATCTCCGCATTTAACCCATCCGTGAAGTGAAACACCCACAAACACACTCACTAGTGAACACACACACTAGGGGGCAGTGAGCACACTTACCCAGAGCAGTGGGAAGCCCTATCCACGGTGCCCGGGGAGCAGTTGGGGGTTAGGTGCCTTGCTCAAGGGCACCTCAGTCATTACTGTCAGATCAGGGAATTGAACCAGCAACGCTCTGGTCACAAGGCTGGTTCCCTAACCTCCAGCCCATGACTATAGTCTTTGGACATCAGTGACATGTAGATACATGAAAGGCTTCACATATACTTTCTTCCACAACCTTTTTGAAATTTTATGAATCATTGTTGCCACCAGTATGGGAAGACACCAGTATGAGCAGTCAGTTTTAATTTCGGTGAGGCCACTCATTCTCAGAGCAGAGAGTTTTTGAGTCATTTTGTGCCATTTGTGATTTTACACACAGAGGAATTTGCATTCTGCATTTAACCCATCCGAGAAGTGAAACACCCACACCCACTAGGGGGCAGTGAGCACACTTGCCCCGAGCAATGGGAAGCCCTTTCCGCTTTGCTGAAGTGCACCTCAGTCATTACTGTCAGTTCAGGGGACTCGAACCGGCAACCCTCCGGTCACAAGGCTGGTTCCCTAACCTCCAGAACACGACTGCCCCCACACCAGTACGGGCAGACACCAGCATGGTGTCACGCCTGCTGCCTCTCCTCTCATCCCCAATCTCCTGGACTCCGTTTCCCATAATCCACCACCCGAAGACATCACAATCACATGTCCACCATCTCCCAGTCCCGCTCCGTCTCTCAGGTCTAAGTCCCCAGAATATTGATTTCACCTGTAGCTGTTTAGCCTCTGGTACAAACACTCCTCTCTCCCACTGACCCGGTGCGATGTATTGCCTCAATGTGCGTACTGAGCAGTTTCCTCTGTTGTTGTTCTCGTTTGCTTACCTGGTGTGACTCTCTTTTGACTTTCTGGTTTACTCTTTGTCTCTCCCCTTTGGATACTGTTGCTGGTCTGATTGCTTTGCCTGGTTCTGACTTCTGCTCATCTCGTTAGTCTGACTCAGTCCTTGCCCTCTTGGTTATGTCCGCTTGTGCCTTGTTGCTGCTGTGTTGTGCTACGAGCCTGTTTAATAAACCTAGCTTTGCTTTTAGCTCAGCCCGCGTCACAGTCTGTCTGTCCATACTCACACATGGGCAGACACCAGCATGGGCAGACACCAGCATGGGCAGACACCAGCATGGGCAGACACCAGTGCACTTTTGCCTGAACTTCATGTAGAACCCACTGATTTCTGTGGACTGTCGTAACCACTGAGAACTAAGAGACCGTCAGCAAAGTGTCGTACATACGAGGCACGATACAAGGAACACCCAACAACATAACGAGCTGAGTAGTTCTACAGCAGTGACATATCTTTAACCTGCGTTTCCTTTCTGTCCCAGGGTGCCTCCCCAGTCACTGAATGTTTTTTTAAACAAGCCTAAAAACGTTTTTCTAAACTTGTCACATTTTTCACAGCTCGTGAATGTCTACATGTGGTACTTGTGAGATGTAGTGTCTGTGGTATCGTGTTTGATGCTGCGTAAATTGTTTAATATTTTATTTAAAATAAATGTGTTTACAGACATTGCAAAATAATTGTGGAGCTCTTGGAGTTTTAAGGCATTTGTTTGGCCCCTGAACGAAAACTGTGGCCCCTTCTAACAGTTGTTCTCCTTTTAAGAGATGCCAGGTTTTCCTCCACACCAACAACATATCACAAAATAAACCAAATTTAATTAAATTCAGCTCCATAATGAAGCATCCTGACCGCTCTTCCTCTTTATCACTCTCTCCCACCCCCTCCTCCTCCCTGCCTCCCTCTTAGGTCTCTCTTGATGTGCATTTGTACTGACCTCTGACCTTCAGGGGTCAGTGAATTGGCCCATTGCTCTCAAACAACGCGTCAGCACTGATAAATATGTTGAGGCCAGTTGATGAGTATACACTTGGCGCCCTTAAGGGCCCACTCAGTGGAGCTGGGACGCCACAAAGCCCTCAAGTGCACTCGAAAGAGGGGGGGTCATTGTACTTTGAGGTCGCCCCGAAGCGTACTTCAGTCTAAGATAAAAGTACATGGGAACAGTCTGGAGTCAGCGTTCACAAACTCTGGACTCCGCCGCTGAATAGAGCGGCACAGGGCTCTGTGTATACAACTGTCTGTAGCCCTCTTATTATCCAGCTACAGGGGGGAATTACATAAAGCGCAACTGCAGCCTGCACTCTGTTTAGCAGACCCTTTTCCTGGATCCCAAAAATACGGCAAATGCTAAAAATATGCCGTACGGTTCTCTAAACATACAAGTCCGACCGCATGCGACTTCAGGAAACGTTTGGAGGCTTCGGCTGCCCGCATTGTGTGTGTGTGTTTAACTCGGTTTAGTCTGTATGGTCAAGTTTGTCTCTGTGAGGCTGGGTGGTCCCGGCTAAACTTAGCTACACAAAGCTAGGCAAGGGCTAAACGAACCAAGCCGTGGCCCTCGGAAATAAGAGTCATGGTTGCGTCAGTGGGGCCTGAGAATGCAGGAGCTGTTTGAAGTATCATGTATTGGGTCACGGGGGACAGGGTGTGATGTGAAGTGGGCGTGGATGGTATGGAAGTTTTCGCTCTCTTTATGACGACCCTTGAGACAGGCATCCGGACCTCGCCAAGATCAGATCTCAGGGCCCTGACGCACCAAGCTGGCTGTTGGCCGTTGGACAGCACCAGGCTGTCGTTGAGCGCCGGGGGGCAGACCGCTTGCCTGTGGTGCATTACGCACTGTTGGCTGTAGTTGGTCCTTGTCAACACTGGTTTGGCTGATTGACCATGCAAATCGGTGGCAGCAGGGACCCAGTTTTGATTGGCTGTTGAGTCTAACCAATCGGCACACAGGATGGGAAGCAAGTGCAAGCAAAGCCAGTAAACGGCACTTCCAACCGAGAGTAGTTTCATCACTAGTCCAAGGATTTTATCAGTAGGGATGGCCATTGTGCATGCCTACAGTTTGGGGAGCGTTTACATGGCGCCCATTTACCTCTGTGCTTATGGAAAGCAGTCATCAGTCAGGCTTAGGTGGCACAGGCTTATTGACTTCGTCTTGGAGTCTCTGGGCTGAAGAGCATAGATATCAACATACCTCAGGGTGGTCTACTGGACTGTCCAAGCTGACGTCAACAACGCTTGACAAAGCAGTAGCGGTTGTGCAAGACCCTTTATATAGTCGTGCTGTACTAGAAGAAAGAACGATGAGGTAAGGAGGTCAGCTGGAGCTGGAGGTGCATGAGAACGCTGCATAAGAATGTCCTGAGACTGGCCAGCCAATATCAGGCCTAGTATGAAGAAGAGGACAGATAGATAGACAGAGAGAGAAAGAGGGTAAGAGAGAGAGAGAGAGAGAGAGGGAGAGAGACTCATGCTAATAATAAACCTCCATCCATCATCCAGACAACAAGCAATTAGCACATTCCGCTCTGCCCGAATCGCATGCTCCACTCTAACCCCTTCGCTGTGTTTATGTGTGTGTTTTAGAAAGGGACGGGAGCTTGTCAGAAGGACGAGGAGAAGAGCCTCTGTGTGTTTGGCTGTTAAGGTGCACATGATGGCTTGTTGTGTGGGCGCTGGAGCACCCAGTATGAGTTAGCAGAGACTGAATGCATGTCTACGACATGAACACAGCCATTTTATTTGCTATCCAGAATAGGGTTACCACCCGTCCCGTTAAATACGGAATCGCCCTTTAAATACAAGTTAAATCGCCCTATATTTTGGCACCGATAAGGATGTTGTTTGCCGTCCCATATTTTCCGTTAATGTCCGTGAATTTGTTCCTTATTTCCGTAAATGTTCGTGAATTTGTTCCGTATTTCGGTAAATGTCCAAGAATTTGTTCTGTATTTCCGTTAATGTCCGTGAATTTGTTCCTTATTTCCGTAAATGTTCGTGAATTTGTTCCGTATTTCTGTAAATGTTTGTGAATTTCTTTTGAATTTCCGTAAATGTTTGTGAATTTCTTCTGTATTTACGTAAATGTCCGTGAATTTGTTCCGTATTTTCGTAAATGTCCGTGAATTTGTTCCTTATTTCCGTAAATGTTCGTGAATTTGTTCCGTATTTCTGTAAATGTTTGTGAATTTCTTTTGAATTTCCGTAAATGTTTGTGAATTTCTTCTGTATTTACGTAAATGTCCGTGAATTTGTTCCGTATTTTCGTAAATGTTCGTGAATTTGTTCCTTATTTCCGTAAATGTTCGTGAATTTGTTCCGTATTTCTGTAAATGTTCGTGAATTTCTTTTGAATTTCCGTAAATGTTTGTGAATTTCTTCTGTATTTACGTAAATGTCCGTGAATTTGTTCCGTATTTCTGTAAATGTTCATGAATTTGTTCTGTATTTCCGTAAATGTTCGTGATTTGTTTCTGTAATTTTCTGTAAATGTTCGTGAATTTCTTTTGAATTTCCGTAAATGTTTGTGAATTTCTTCTGTATTTACGTAAATGTCCGTGAATTTGTTCCGTATTTCTGTAAATGTTCATGAATTTGTTCTGTATTTCCGTAAATGTCTGATATACACGTTTGTCACACACACATGGATTATCACAATCTCTCTCAACCACACCCCGGAACACGCTTTGTTCCATATTACCATTACCACATGAATTATATTAAAAAAGTGGGTGTGTGTCTTGGGCATCCATGCCATCACTGGCTATGTATCCATGCTGTTCTGAGGTTCTTCTGAAGGGTTCCTCTGAGTGCCTTCAACTGTCATTGATCTCTCTTTCCCTTTGTTGTAGGACCCACTGGAGGAGGCTTGCGCTGAGGGCATCCGTGATGAACATTATCGTTTAGAAGGTAAGCGTCTTCATCTGCTTTTCTCTCTCTCACATAAAGACAGGGGGATGATGCATCAAACATATTCCGTGTTATGACACATTTGGAAAGGGTGGCATGGTGGCTAGCGATGTTGCCTCACAGCAATCGATTCCTGGCCAGGGCACCTGGAGTCCTTTCTGTTTTCATGTTCTCCCTGTGTCTATGTGGGTTTCCTCCGGGTGCTCTGGTTTCCTCCCACAGTCCAAAGACATTTTACATTCCTCCATATTCCTCAATATTCATGATGGACCGACCAATAGAATTGCTCCAAACCTGCTTAGTAATACACCTTGTTCTATCAGCTCCACTGCAGGGTAAGGAAGCTGGTTCCTCCTCCTGTAAAGGTCCCCTCTGGAGGGGTTTAAGGTGGACTGGATAATTCCATGAGGGCTAGGTAATAGTTTGGTGTCTTCAGTTTTATTCTACAGTAAAGTATTAAGATGGACATGAGGGGAACCTGCTATGAGGCCATGTAATGGAAGGTGCCACAGCACAGTCTGTTTTCAGCTTATTGATCACAGTTTATGACAGATCGAGTTACACAGTTCAGGATGTGACAGAAGATTCATTTTTCTGTCCGGCTCTGTTGGTGTTTCATGGCAGCACTGACCTTGGACAAAAAGGGGAGGTTTGATGTGTGAATATTAGGGGGGAATTAACCACCAGCTTTACACTGGAAACAGTATTGTGAATGTTTTGGATGTTAAAGTCTATCAGGGTCTGAACTAAAGCACGAGCTGATTTCCTGCTCCACTATCATCTGTTGCTTTCCTGTTTCCTGCTTCTCTCTCTCTCTCTCTCTCTCTCTCTCTCTTTATCTCTCTCTTTATCTCCCTCCCTCTCTCCCCAACCCTCTCTCTCTCTCTCTCTTTCTCTTCTATGTTTTCATTCACCTTTCACTCTCTTATCTCTCTCTATCGCTCTCTCTTCTCTCTTTCTATTTTCTATCTGTCTTCTTTCTCTTATCTCTCTCTCCTCTCTTTCTCTTCTCTCCTCTCTCTTTCTCTCTCCTCTCTCCTCTCTTTCTCTTCTCTCTCTCTCTCCTTCTCTCTCCTCTCTCTTCTCTCTTTCTTCTTTCTCTCCCCTCTCTCTCTCATCTCTCATCTCTCTCTCCTCTCTCTCTTTCTCTCTCTCCTCTCTCTTTCTCCTCTCTCCTCTCTCTCATCTCTCTCTTTCTCTCTCCTCTCTCTCTCACACTGTTTCTTTCTCCTCCCATGTTTCATCACTTTGTCTGTTTTTCATCATAGTTCCAATTGTTCGGTATCCTTTGTGATTTGACCCCTGGGTTAGGGCCTAAAAGAAATGGGGCTCCCCATCTCTCTCTCTCCCTCTCTCTCTCCCCCCAATTCTTTGTCTCCCTCTCTTTCTCTCCCACCTCTCTGTCTCTCTCGCTCTCTCTCTCTCTCTCTCTCTCTCTCTCTCTCTCTCTCTCTCCCTCCCTCTCCTTCCCCCACCCTCCCTCTCTTTCTTTTTTCTGTTGTTGCATCCTGGCTGGAAAAGAGCAGAGAGGTCACCCGGGGCACACCCGGAACGAGGGACCATTCCCTCCGTTAAGCCTTCTAGAGATTTCCCACGCATGATTGGTTGGGTTCGGTTTGTTTGCATGGCCGAAAGGTCATGTAGGGTCACGAGCGAGGGCCTCTCGATCACTACGCACATAAGCCCACCTTTAGCTCGCACTTGATTGTGGCTGGCCCGTTTGTAGTTGTGTGGTGTCTAAGGTCAGTCATACAGAGATGTGATTGGTTGCGATAAGCTGAGGTTTCAGATGGGTCAGTAGTGTATTAGTGAAGTGAGCTCATTCTGCCTCAGCCTCGGATACGTAGAAATGAGGTTTTAAGGCTGACGCTGTTTATAATCTCTACAAGGCAATGATCATTGCAGGTATAACATAACCTTGTTTCTCTGTAACGGAAGGTTCATAGGCTCTCAGTATGCCCCTAACGGTATTGAAAAATGTTTTTGGCCGCCGTGTTTGCTAACCCAACTTGCCAGACGTCTCGGTATGGAGCTGTAGAGGCTCCTAATGGTGTCCTGCGATAATCCATCCCATGCAGCTCGAACATCCTCACACAGTTCCTGCAGATGGTGCGGTAGGGGTGGAGGTGGAGGGACACCAGGCCTTCTGGACGTGTGACAGCAAACCGCTCATCTTGGTGCTGACCACGGTGCCTCCACACAGGGATTCGTTGGGCGTCTCCACCAAGACTAAAGCGGGACTCGTCACTGAAGATGACCCGCTGGCATTCTGAGTCACTCCATGACAGTCTGGTACGACACCACTGCAGTCTTTGGTGACGGTGACGTGGTGTCGCTGTAACGGTCTGTGTGCATGTAGTGCTGCGTGGTGCAGCTGTCTGCCAATGGTGCTGGCACCAACAGGACGACTCATGGAGGACACCACTGCTCGCTAGATATCCGCATTGGTGGTTGTTGGGTCAGGTGCAGTCAGATACAGCGATAAGGCCCGTCATTGCTTATGTGACAACTTGAATCATTGGTATGTCTCACGATATCAAACCTCTCTCAATATCAAAGGTTTATACCTGACGGTTGATTCCTTCTGGGTGCAGCTATGTGTGCACCAGTGAGTTGAATAGAGATAGTTTAATATTGATCTCAAGTTCTGCTGGATTGGATCTGGTGACCCTGGAGGTCACTGAAATACACTGAATGGACCTGATTTGTCAGAAGATGGGTAAATTTGTCTATTAGTGACGGACAGCTGTGATGGCCGTGATGCTTGATCGGTAGTAAAGGTGCCAGTGTATGCCAAGAAAGCATTTCCCACCTCATAACACGACCGCCACCAGCTTGAACTAACAGTTGGCTGAACTAAGACAGACTCGATATATGGGCTGTCTGCATGGCAAAAGAAGAAATCCAGCGCCTTCAGATGAGGCTACACTTAACACTGAACCCCTGAAAACTTGGGCATAAGTGTGAGGTGTAGAAGCGAGAGCCAGAGCAAAGGAGGATGGGGACAGACATGAAAGGGAAAGAAGATGAAGAGAAAGGAGAGGAAGTAGAGGAGAGTGCGAGAGAAACGCGAAAGAGAAATGGTAGGTGACAGTGTAAACTCCACACACTCCCCTCCGCCCGTGGCTATAGGATGATCCTCCACACAAAACGTTTGGGGATTAAAAGACGACAAGGCAAGCAAAACCGGAGTTCTTCTGAAACTTCAGACTTCAGAGGAGGCTGGAAGTCTGCTGCCTGGTTCCTTCCTTCTGATGCATGCAAGGAGCTACTGATCTTGTGGCGATGGGTTGTGTCCTGTGTAGTGTTAACATTGCCCGTGCTCTGTTGGAGGCGAGCACGCTAGTGCACTGCTAGTCTTGGAGGACCAGATGGGATCATGTACTTCATGTAACTTCACCCACCTGCAGGTTCCTCTAGTCAGTGGTCCTTTTAGACATGCAGGGTAGTCAATAGCACAGACCGGTCGAGAGAGCTAGGCAAACGTTGCTGAACGCTGTTTCCGCTTGAAGGAGGCCATGTTTGTTGTGAAGTGTACTGTTGCCCCTCAGATGTGTCCTCTGGGGTTGACGAACTTTAGAGGGGGTAAAAATGGGATTTTTGGACCACAGGACAGCGTCAGATATTACCGAACAATACTTCTCGTCTAATATAAACTCACCAGACCAGACAAAAAGTAACCTGTGACCGAAACTTAGCATGTAGCACCTCCACAAACACAAATAACAGCTGATTGGATTTGGCATGGACTGTACAAGGTTCTGGATGTAGGCCACATCAATGTTTAGACACTCTTGCTATAAGAATTGGCCAGTTGGTCCAGATTTGGTGAATGCCTTCCCTGGCACAATTCCAAGGAGAATTCCCTGTAGACTGGGCTTCCATACACCTGCAGATTCAGCTACTTCCGTTACACTATGGTCTTTGGTCTGTGTGGTTGGTGTAGCTCAGCGGATAACACCACTACCCTCCAGGGAACCACCACCACCACCACATGTGGGAGACTAGGGTTCGATTCCCGGTCTAGGTGACTACGCTGTGCTACACCAATAAGAGTCCTTGGGCAAGACTCCTAACACCACATTGACCTACCTGTAATATGATTAACCTTGTAAGTCGCTCTGGATAAGAGCGTCAGCTAAATGCCATAAATGTAAATGTCTTTGGCCACGCCCACATGCAGTCACTCCTTTTAGCCAACACTTAACATCTACTTTGGAGCCGGTCTGTGCACTGGTCTCACGATCCGATAAGTCTACCTTCCCACACACGTTTAGCCCTAAATTTCTAAATGCGGCTAAAACCTATGCTTTGCTTACCTAATTGGGTAGGTACCTAATTGGGAGGGCTGACGCAGTGTCACATGACCTTGGCAAGGCTTTCTTTTGACACGGACGTGAGCCGATGACACATAATATTGTTGGCGAGTGGACATTTTAAATAGTTCATCCCGGAAAGAGGACTAATAGGCATCTCATCCAGGTATTCCTGGATTGAGAGTTGAAAAACTGGACTGTCTAGCCTAAAACCGGACGTGTGGCCCCCCCACGTCTGGCCCTGCAAGACTAAGAAACTGCTAGCAGCATCCGAACTCTCCTCCTGACTTTTTGTCAGCGCCCACATCTCAGGACAACCTGAGAGAGAGCCTGTGTGACTGTACCTGTGGCCATGCTTGCAGGCCCCCGTGCTTATGTATGCGTGTTAGGCTGCTGTAGCCCTTCAGGCCACTCATTACCCCTCCAGATAAGTATCTCTGAAACATAGCGGACGGGCTGGCGAGCAGATTTTTGCCCTCGCTCACAATGTTGCCTTTGAGTATCTAGCCCTGATCAAAAGCCCAGAGCCGCTGCTATTTCCCTGCAAAAAAAAAAAAAGTCTGTAAAAGCTCCCTGGGACGATTCCTTTCATTCTCTGGCGCTTTTCTTTCTCTTTTTTTATCACTCCCTCTCTTCTCTCTGCCGAGGGACAGGACAGGTCCTCTTTGATCTGAGCAGATCAGCAGAAGGGGGGAGTGGGGAGCGAGAGAGAGACACTGTTGTGTCTGCCGATCCCTTTGGCTCACACAACAAACACTGTTTTAGATTTGACTTTGCTTAATTAATTAGAGATTCTGTTTAACAGACGGACTGATCCTTGGCCAAAAGGTTCGCGAATGGAACTTCAAAGCGTGGGGATTGGGGGCAGGGGGGAGGATTTAGCCTGCAGGACACAGGCTGGCGTGGAGAGCAGCGGCCTCCTCCCTGCTCAGCGTTAGATCTGCTGCTGCCGTCTGCAACATCTCCCACACGAATCAGAACCCACCAACAGCACAGCTGCGAAATTTGAGGATTTACCAAGAGCGGCTCATCCTGCACATAGCATGGGCGATATCCGAGCTGAGAGGACGAGAAGTGACTGGGTATCATTAGCGGGTACCAGTACACAGTATACACCACACTCCTCATGAGTGGAGGGATATATGGTACGTGGACTGTGGACGCGTTTAGTGGCTGCAACACGTCACTGACTAACGAAGTGCTGACGTTAATAACATGCATAGGGAATGTACATCAGACAGCCAATCAGCTGTCTAGATTTTGGATCAGTCATGCTCATTGGCTCACTACCCACCCTTATAGTGACTGTGTTCTAGTAATCTTGAGCCATGCTGAGTTTAATGTAGCATGAATCTGACATGGTAGCAGGTTTTACAGGTCTGATAAATAACGTGACAGACCTTTGAGCGCATAAGACCTATAGCAGGTGGTACGGTGTTGTCTGATCACATCTGATGTGATGCTTCGGTTCCTATGCTTCATCTTCTCCTTCTCTCATCTCTCTCTCTACTTCGTCCCATTGTCTCTCCCTTTCTTTCTTCTCTCCTCTCCTTCTTTCTGTAACACCCGTATAAAGAACAAAGAGCTCTAAAGCCGTCTCAACACTTCCGTAGATTCTCTAATGTCTTTGGACCGTACGTGACAGCGTCCCGTTTGTGTTGTGCCCCCTCTGTAGTAGCCCTGCCCCCTGAGAAGATTGACAGCTGCGGAGTAGAGGAGAAGATGCAGGAGAGGGAGAGCGCCGCTCCCACTGGCCCACACAAACAACTACAGTTTGAGGTGACTACATGAGGGCACGCCCACTAAGTTGTAACGTCCAGCCTTTTGGATACAGGCCGATCTGGGTTAACTGACTGACTGTTGGTGAAATCTGATTCTTGATCAGGAGCTGGAGTGTGCTGTTTCAGTCGAGGAGGATAATAGACAGGAGTGGACGTTTACTCTATATGACTTCGACAACAACGGCAAGGTCACGAGAGAGGTAAGAGTGCTCCATGCGCACACCTGCATATACACAGACTCTCATAAATCTCACTCTCTCTGTTTAAAAGATCTCTGCCTTTACAAACTCATACATACATAGTGATGGACGAAGTACCTAAACCTTGTAGTGTAGTTACAGTAGAGCTGCAACCACTGTAAAACACTCCTCCAGTGTCAGTAGAAGGTCCTCCATTTAGACCTCCACTGGAGTAACAGTACTAAAGTATGTACCTTCAGATGTACTGAAGTATGGAGAGTAACAGGAGTATGGTTTATTACGGCTCTAATGTCCTATTATCATTTCTGGAACAGGACTCTTCATCAGCTCAGTGTAGGTGAAGAGACTCTAGTGTCTCTCAGTCCACCAGTCTTTAATAGAAGCTCATTCATTAGTCTGACACTGACGTCTATTCACATCATCATCAGCACAGAACACTGAAGGAGAACAGGTTCTATTAGCTAGAACCAAACTCTGTCCAACAACGGGTCAAAACAAGGTCAAAATAAAAGTGACCGCTGTTTCCTGATTGGTGGGCTCACTTCATGCTTCTTTCATTTTCCCAACACACTACTTACAGTACACTAACACATTACACTTACTGAGTTACTGTACACCAACACACTACTTACAGTACACTAACGCATTACACTTACTGAGTTACTGTACACCAACACACTACTTACAGTACACTAACGCATTACACTTACTGAGTTACTGTACACCAACACACTACTTACAGTACACTAACGCATTACACTTACTGAGTTACTGTACACCAACACACTACTTACAGTACACTAACACATCACACTTACTGAGTTACTGTACACCAACACGCTACTTACAGTACACTAACGCATTACACTTACTGAGTTACTGTACACCAACACGCTACTTACAGCACACTAACACATTACACTTACTGAGTTACTGTACACCAACACACTACTTACAGCACACTAACACATTACACTTACTGAGTTACTGTACACC
>JAMWET010003323.1:427500-435000 GCA_024036415.1 Prochilodus magdalenae | reverse complement strand
GCAGGGTAAGGAAGCTGGTTCCTCCTCCTGTACAGCTCCACTCTGGAGGGGTTTAAGGTGGACTGGATAATTCCATTCTGGAGGGTTTTAAGGTGGACTGGATAATTCCATTCTGGAGGGTTTTAAGGTGGACTGTATAATTCCATTCTGGAGGGTTTTAAGGTGGACTGGATAATACCATTCTGGAGGGTTTTAAGGTGGACTGGATAATACCATTCTGGAGGGTTTTAAGGTGGACTGGATAATTCCATTTTGGAGGGTTTTAAGGTAGACTGGATAATTCCATTCTGGAGGGTTTTAAGGTGGACTGGATAATTCCATTCTGGAGGGTTTTAAGGTGGACTGGATAATACCATTCTGGAGGGTTTTAAGGTGGACTGGATAGTTCCATGAGGGCTAGTTATTAGTTTGGTGTCTTAATTTTATTCTACAGTAAAGCTTTAAGATCAACATGAGGAGAACCTGTTATGTCTAAATGTTTGACTGGTGCTGTATTTCAGTTGTAGGTGTATAGAAGGTACACCAGACCAGTTTGGGAATACCACTGGTTTTGTATACACTGTTGCTGAAGGGTTTTAGGTAATTTGTCATTATTATAGTTCTTCACAGCTTACAGTATTGGGGGAACAATAAAGTTATAAGATGAAAATATGGAAGCATTAAATAATAAGCTACAGTTTTCTTTAATATTTATTATGAATAGCTGTTTAATTACTGAGATTTGGTAAGTATGAAATTCTCAGTTATCATGAAAATCACTGACAGCTCCATTTATCATCAAAAATAAACTTAGCTTCAGCTGTACTATAGAAGCATGTTATATATGTATCTTCAAATAATATTTTTTTTTTTTTTAATGTATGAAAACAGTGACGTCACACTTTTGAACAGTAGTGTAAATACAGCTCGGGAAATAAATCAGAGCCCACTCCAGTTTCTTCTTAAATCAGCATCTCCACATGTACAGCAGGTTCTCAGTGAGGAACCTGAAGGTTGGGTTCTAGCTTTACTAGCAGATACAGTGAGCGTCTGGTTCATAAGAACAAGGTCCAGCAGCAAACACACAGTACAACACAGCTACAGACTGGCAGAGGGCCAAACCCACTCTCTACTGACCGTGATGAGCGCCACCTCATTCCAATATCCCTTACCCACCGTAAGATGACCTCGAGTGACCTACAGAGAGACTGGCGAGCGGTGGCTGGGGTGAAACGCACAGCAAGCATGGTTCTTAAAACAGGCTTCTGGAGGTCATTAGTGATTTTCTAAATAAACAGATCTAATACAATATCTGATCTGGAGTTTGGGAGACATGGTTCCAGTAGTGTAGAGAATCAAACAGAACCAACACAAACCCAGAACCTGTACACCTGGAGACACTGATCAGGTACAGGTGGGCTCTTTAATTGTTCCAGAGCTGTATGTAGGTTTGTACATTGTACGTGTAATACGGGATTTTTCACAGATGGGTGCAGACGTCTTGCTGTAACCAAGTCTTGTTTGGTGTAGCAGTTTTAGGTGCTTATTTGACGTGTGCAGAATTAGAAGGAGCTTCTCATAATAATGCATCGTATTATGAGATGTTCAGGAAAGACGTTTGGAGGCACAGTCAAGTTTATTAATGCTGTAATTGGATTTCTTAGGATTATGTGGTCTTGCCTTGAATAAACACCACACAGTTATTTTTGGCAGCCCCCCGTCAAACGACTTGTTGAAGTTCATACCCACTAAAGGGGACACACTTTGATTATTTGCTGACTTTGACACATACAAAATGTTCAGATGTGTTAGACTCAGCAAATAAATGGCAACTGTGCAGCAATATTTTCATAAAAATGCCATATTTAAGTTTTTCTTTCCCCGTAGATGATGGATTCTCTCTTAGAGAATCAGTGAAATGCACTTTGACCTGGATATAACCTATACAGATGTGTGTCTCTCCAGCCGCACCCACCACGGAGCTGCCGAAACCAGACCAGCATGCCCCACGCTCAGCCAACCAGACGCGTTCCCGGTCCCACGAGCCCGAGAACGGCCACGTCTACCCCTCCTCCCACCACCGCCGGTCACACACCATCTCCACAGAAACTCCAGCCTTGCAGGACAGTCTTTGTCCACGACCCCGAGCCCTGGACTCCACCCGTCACGCGCACAGCCTCCGCTCGCCCAAACCCCACCACCGCACTCCCCCAGCACAGGCTTCCACCAGCAGGGTGATGAAGAGGGGAGCTCCACCTCCCCCCGCCCTGCCTGTTCAGGCCGGACCCCATCCGAGCTCGGGACCCTACCGTCGCCACAAGCAGAGGCCTAAGGAGGGAGGCCCTTCTTCCCGGGCGCTGGGGCCAACGGTGATCACTGGACCCGTGGTGGAGAAAGAGCAGGTGAGGGAGCTACCCAGCATGGTGCTGTATGAAGGAGGCCAGGCGCAGGTGGTGCAGCGGCACGAGCACCACCACCATCACGAGCACCATTACCATTATCACCACTTTTACCAGTCGTGAGGAGCGCCACTGCCAGCCTGAAAGCAGCCTGGGACCCCAAGGCTCTATGGAGGAACGAGCGAAGGAATGAAACCCCACCCATTAGCCCTGGATTACCACGGCTGAGCCAGGACGCACGGACAGTGGACACCATGTTGAAGTGGCCGACTGTGCTTTTGTATGTACATGGACGATTGAGCAAGCGCGTGTGAGTCTGTGTCACTCAGCCTTTCAAACGCTAGGACGCCAGGAGGAGCTCTGAACAGATTACAGGCTTGGAAAGGGCTATATCTCTGTCTTTCCTCACCCCTGGTCCTCCTGGTCCTCCCCATCTTTTGGTCTAAGTGAAGCTGAGGCCCCTGAAAGGGTCACGACTGTTAAATGAAGGATTGTGAACTATGAAGGAAAGGGAGAAGTGAGGTGGAGTCTCCTGCTAGTGTGCATGTCTGTATGGCTGTTCAGTACCAGTGAAGTGTTTTCGGACACGCCCGATCGAATGTATGGTTTTCATAATCTTAATAATGTTTTTGATATAAACCCTTATGCTTAAGACAAGACGGATATGAGTAGCAAACTAGACCTGTGTATGAATTTGTGAAATATTTAATATTTAAATGCCTCTAAGAAGTGTTTTTTATCAGCGCCAGCCAGGTCTCTGCAAATGCAGAGCTCAGTCTGCAATAATAAGCTCTGGAGAAGGACACCATGACTGAAATCAGATTCACAGTTCAAGACGCACTGGGCTCTGTAGATAATCCCAGTTCACATGAACCAAACCTGCTTAATTAGGACAGTATGAAGGCTACAGTATGTGCCGTGATGACAGAGAAGGATCGGTTATCCAGGGTAGAGGTCTGCACAGGGCCAAGCCTTTCAAACCCGCTCTCGTCCACTCCTGCTAGAATTCATCTACCCCACCAAAACTTCCCATTCCAAAAATGGACCTCTTGGCTCATTCCTGCACCGAGATCCGTAAGAGAGTAAATGGCATTCAATATTTGACATGCTTTGGTCTCATATGAGACTTTCTTCTGTAATCATCACAGCTGGTAAGGACTGTCCTGTCCAGACCTGCCTTAATTGAGCTTTAATTGAACTGTACTGGCCTTTCTCCGGAGCACCTCCCACGGCTAAGACGACTGACCGTCTAAGCCGCCCCACCGTTCCTGAAGCACAGTGATGCAGTTCATGCACCTGAAAGAGCTCTCTCCGTCTTTCCTGTGTTTCACAGACAGTATTCACAGAAGGTCTGTAGATCAGAGATCACCAGCTGGAACGTAAACAGAGAGAGGTTTTGTGATGTGAGCAGGTGCTAGAGTAATGTCCTCACGCTGGAGAGAAGGCCAGTTTATAATGCCCCGCCTTCTGAACAGTGGGGACCACTTTTGGAGCGGGCACATGCTCCTCCCACCCCCCAGCACAGCTGTTAAAGTCACCTGGTGAAAATACCTGAAGGTTTTTTTTTTTTTCATATCGTAAATACAGCATGGGAAAAATATCGCAGCGTCATTTCCCGGCAATATCGTGCAGCCCTAACTGGAAGCACTTTTAATGATTTTCTAATGATCACTGTCTCAATGAGTATTTAGCAGTTTCAGCCCCTTATAGGCTCAATAATAATTATGCATAATCATTACTGGGTTTAATATTGGGTTTATAATAACCTTATATAGACGATTGATCCATTTTTTTTGCGATATTTTTCTGGATGTATATTTTGTCCCGCCCGCACATGCACTGGAAAGGTCAGCCACCCGTTTCCGTGCACAACACTGAAATTTTGGGATCTGCAAATCCTGCGGGAATGTGGACCTCTAATCCAGGGAAATCAATTCCAGTCAATCGTGTTTAGACGTACTGTGCACTCTGGCTTCGGTCATTGGTGACTTTCTTCCATCACTTTAGGAATAGATGGCGTCGTTGTGCAATTGTAGAGACCATAAAATATTTTATATTATATAGGAGAGGCCAGTTATTCTCCGAGTAGAGAGTTTGGGGCTATTTTCCCGTTTCCCAGAGGAATTTGTCTTCCATATTTAACCCATCCGTGAAGTGAATCATCCCCATACACACTAGTGAACACTTCTGTCGGGAGAGGTGGACAGCACCATCCACGGCGCCCAGGAAGCAGTTAGGGTGCCTTTCTCGAGAGCACTTCAGTAGATACTGTCGGTTCAGGGAATCAAACCGGCGACCCTCCGGTCACAGGGCTGGTTCCCTCACCTCCAGCCCCACACGGCCAGTGTGTTCACTGTTGATTCACTACAGCTCAGACTGTTTGAACACATCCAGACCGACCAGGAAGGGAATCAGTATTCCTTTCACTTTCACATTTTCATTTTCATTAAAGCTGTTAGTAAAGTTGTTGAATTTTATTTTTCCTGTCCAGCGTTCTGCACCGGTTAAGGAAATGTAAGGCGGCTGCAGTTTACGTGCACCCCTAATCTCAGGTGGCTCCTCGTGAAGCGAAGAGGATGCAGAGAGTGCAACACTGCATTGAGGAAAAGAGAGGTTTCTATTGGGTACTTTGAAGAATAGAGGATTTGTTCAGTACGGTGTTGGCCTTTGCATATTTGTGTATGTCTTAGCTCATATGTCTGTGTTTTATTTCTTCAGTATTATTTTTATGTGAAATATGTAAAATAGTGAAAGATTGGTAAAACTCAGTGATGTGGGGGTGTGTCCAAACTTTTAGCTGGTACTGTGTATGTATGCGTGTGCACGTGCGTACGTAGAAGTGCGCTTTTGACTGTGCGTGTGTGTATGTGTGTGTACGTGAGTGTGTGTGTACATGTGAGCATATGTGTGTATGTGTCTGCGTGTGGGTGTGTGCGTGCATGTGTGTGTACGTGTGAGTGCATGTCTGTGTGAGTGTGTGTATGCATGTGAGTGCATGTGTGAGTGCGCATGAGTGTGTGTGTGTGTGTACATGTGAGTGCACGTGTGTGTGCCTGTGTGTGTGCGTGTGTGTGTGAGAACATGTGAGTGTGTGTACATGCCAGTGTGTGTGTTTGAGTGCACGTGTGCATGTGCATGTGCGTGTGTGTGTGTCTGAACATGTGAGTGCGTGTGTGTGTGTGTGTGTGTCTGTGTGTTTGTGTGTGTGTGTCTGTTTGTGAACATGTGAGTGCACACGTGTGTGTGTTTATTGTGTGTGCGTGTGTGTGAGTGCACGCGTGTGTGTGTTTATTGTGTGTGCGTGTGTGTGAGTGCACGCGTGTGTGTTTATTGTGTGTGTGTGTGTGTGTGTGCGTGCGTGTGAGTGCACGTGTGTGTGTGCGTGTGTGCCCCAATTGCCTAGGGTGTCTGTTTTGACACACGTCCTGTGTTCTTGCCACTTGATAACCACTTGAAAAGCACTTGTGGTGCGGCTACATTCAACAAAACACTTTGCTACCCAAAGCTCACCAGTGCAGTGGACGAACGGATCAGACCCGAATCCCCTTCATGCAATACTGGACTCAGCTTCGGAGAAAACCGGACAGAAGTGGATGAATGCGGAGCGAGGAAGGAGGAAAAATCATAATCTGCTGCTACCTCTAGTATTATTCTAATTGTTAAAATGATCATTTAGATGGTGTATTTTTATTTTTCGTTTCTTTCTTGTCTAATATGCCACCGATCCACAGTCATGTGATCATACATATCCTTCACAGACTTGTATGTATGTGTTCAACAGAGGAAATGTACTGTCGACCCTGTAAGCTTTATTAATAATGTGATATTTTTATTCATCCTGTAAAGCATTGTTTCTTTGTTGCTCCGTAGATTTACACAATAAGAGTTTGTCTTGTAAAGACCACTATGTATGAAAGATTTATAGGGCAGTTCAGTGTGTGTGTATGTGTGTGTGTGTATATATATAAATATATATATATATACATATACAGATGACTTACAATGAAATTAGGCAGATGTGCAGGTGTGTGTGTTTGTGTGTGTGTGTGTGTGTGAGTGTGTGTGTATGTATGTGTGTGTGTGTGTGAGTGTGTGTGGGGTGGGTTGGAGAGTTGGATGTTTGTGTGTGTGTCTGTGTGTGTGTATGCGTGTGTGTATGCGTGTGTGTGTGTATGTGTGTGTTTGTGTGTGTTTGTGTGTGTGAGTGTGTATGTGTGTGTTTGTGTGTGTGTGTGTGTGTGTGTGTGTGTGTGTGGGGTGGGTTGGAGTGTTGGATGTTTGTGTGTGTGTGAGTGTGTGTGTGTATGAGTGTGCGTGTGTGTATGAGTGTGTATGTGTGTGTATGTGTGTGTAACTGTGTGTGTGTGTGTGGGGTGGGTTGGAGTGTTGGATGTTTGTGTGTGTGTGTGACTGTGTGTGTGTGTGTGTATGAGTGTGTATGTGTGTGTATGAGTGTGTGTATGTGTGTGTATGTGTGTGTAACTGTGTGTGTGTGTGAGTGTGTGTGTGTGTGAGTGTGTGTCAGTGTGTAACTGTATGTGTGTGTGTGTGTGTGTGTGTGTAACTGTATGTGTGTGCCAGCTGCCTCATTCCTAAGGTGCAGGATGACAGCAGTGGCGGCTCACAGTCTCCACTCCATCCATAACTCACCAATGCCTAAATCCTGCTGTCAGAGGATCGTGTGTGTGTGTGTGTGTGTGTGTGTGTGTGTGTGTGTGTGTGTGTGTGTGTGTGTGTGTGTGTGTGTGTGTGTGTGTGTGTGTGTGTGTCTGCAGTCACTATTTTATATCGCTGCTGTCCAAATGAAAACCCAAGTATTTCCAAAATGGCAGCTTAACAGCGGAGTCAAAATCCTAATGTCACGTTAATGGAAGTCAATGGAACCAGACTTCATCCCCTAAGCAGTTTGGGGTCACTTATGTTGGTGCATACATCATGAAACAGCAGCTGCTGCGTTCAGAAAATCATAGTCGACAAAAAAAATGGAGATGCATGTTTTTTTCTTTGGACAGCGATGATCTACAGCACCCCCAAAAGTATTTCAAGAATTTAGTTCTAATAAACGAGTGAGTTTATATACCAAAAGCGTCAGCTGCTGATTTTTAAATGGCCATTTTCTATT
>JAMWET010003323.1:322500-420000 GCA_024036415.1 Prochilodus magdalenae | reverse complement strand
TGCCTGTTGCCTGTGCAGCGCAAGACACGGGCTCAGCGTGCTTTTGTCTAGTGCTGCTTTGAAGTGAGGATGGAACCGGTGGGGTGCCGCAGCCTCCGGAGCACAGACACGCTCCACACACCGGAGGGAAGGGGGCTGCGGGTGGGAGGGGGACTTTACCCATGCAGGAACAGCAAAAAAAAAAAAAAAACTAAAGCAAATCCAATGATAATGTACATCTGTTCCGCCGCGTTTAGGAGCTTTGAACCTTTTTTGTGGGCTGGATAAGTGGAGCCTCTTTTTAACAGTATCTCGGAACTTCAAAGCAGATCGGTGGGATAATGCAAATCATCGGGAATATGCAGCTTTCTCCGCATGGAGAGAAGGAGAAGACGGAGAGGAGAAAGACGGGAATTAAAGCTAATTGGTGTGGCAGGCTTTTATGTGCAGGAGGAAGAGTAAAAATAAAACACGGCGGTAATTGTCAAGTTCATTGAATTAGGAAAGAAGCTGATGGAGAGGTTCAGGATCACAGTGATCTCGCTCTCTCTCTTGCTCTCTCTCCCTTTCCTTCCTCCTCCCTCTCTCAGCTCAGCTTCAAATGATAAGGTAACTGATTACTCAGCAGTTAACTCAGCCTGAGAAGCGTGTGCTCGTCTCAACCAAACTTGAAGGTTTGACTCAAAAGTTCTCCCAGCGCTCCGGCTCATTGTCTCCACTAGCCAGAACTCTTTCCATCACCAATCCCACCAGACGTTTCTCCTCTCGGCCTTCCAGATAGGGACAGCTGGGGATCTGAGTCCATGACCTCACGATAACGGGGTGAATCATGAATGATGTGGTCATGCAAAGTTATAACAGAGCCAGTGTTAATCATGTGTGGACACAAACTGGGAGTGACCTTCCGGTGTGAGGCAACAGACTACAGCCTGCTCCCACTGCCCCTACCACTTAGCCTCACCCCCATTGCCCCTTATTACTTCTTATGCTGACCTCACACTAAACGATTTTCGAGCGGTTTTACTGTCACAGAGAAATTTCCAAAGTCGGAACAAAATCACGAGAGTCTTGCTAGAGTTGCGTCGCGCTCGCGTCATCTCGATCGTTCAGTGTAAGGTGGTCAGGGCTGCAGTTTTCAGTCAGTCTGTTTCTCGTCCTGGCGTTCCGATAAAATCAACCGGGTTTAATATTATCGTAAGTCGTAGGTCTTGGCTCACGCAAATAGTGACGAAAGCATTGTCGACAACCAATAGGAGAGCTCCTTTCAGCTCCAAACGGTAAGCCACGAGCCAAGCACAGGAATGTCTGGCGGAGATTCGACATGGAGGGGAGTCCGGCGAGGGCTCGGAAACAGCTGTTCTCCTGGACTGTCGACAAGGAGGAGAAGCTGATGGAGCTGTGGAGTGAACAAGAGTGCACATCCAGGAGTTCATTAACGCGCTGAGAGGTGCAGTAAACAGTCCGGTTCTAAATCGCGCACGTTTCAAAGCTATGTTCACCTTATCCTATCTTGTAACAAAGGGTAGTTATGCTATGCTAAAGCTAACTAGCTAGCTAGCTAAAACACTGCTGAACTGCTACAGTGTTTACATTAGCCTACCAGCGAGCATGATGGGAAATAATCTCAAAATCTAGTTGCAGTCTTGTAAATAGTGACCCTGAAAGATTCCCAGTCTTGGAAAAATCATAGCCTGAGACTTCTAGTGTATGGTTAGCATTGGGGATAGGGGGTCCTGATTCTCGTTGGGATAGAGTGGTAGGGGGAAGGGTTGGGGTTACATGGCCCTTCATATAGAGGTTTTTCAGAGCTACAGTCCAAATGGGAAGGTTGGGAGACATATCCCACAATGCATTGGCAAGCGATATGAAAGAAGCACAACAAAGAATGAGTCACCCGGGACTGAAATGGACCTAATGGCCTGTAACACCTACACCAGCACCAACACCAGCTGTGACTGGATTTGGCCTGGACCGGATATGTTCTGGATGTAGGCCACATCAATATTCGGACACTCATAGAATCGGTCAGTTGGGCCAGGTTTGGTGGATGCCTTCCCGGGCAGTTTACGGGTTGTTCCAGGTAGTCCCCACAGATTTCCAAGAGGATTCAAATCTGGAGATTGTGCGAGGCAGTTCAGATGTGTGAATGCTCCTGAATGTTCATCAGGCCAATCAGAGAACTGTCGCCTGGGAAGACAGGGGTAGGAATGTTATTGTGATGATGGACAGATTGTGACACACGCTGAACTAAAAGCAAGGCACGGTTTATTAAACAGGTCTGTACTAGAACACAGCAACACCAAGAACCAGGAGATACAACCAGAGGGCTAAACTGAGTCGGAGTCAGTAAACAGGCAGGGGTCAAACCAGGCAGACAATCAGACCAGGCAGAGGAACCAGAGGGGATAAACGAGAGGAGTAAACCAGAGAACCAAAACAGAGTCAAAGCCAGAGTAACAGATCAAACACAGAGAGAGAACGCTCGGTACGCCACAGAGGGGCAATCCTTCACAACGAGTCAGTCTGAGAGAGAAGTATTTACACAGACAGACTATTAATAATGTCAGGAGACCGAGAGCGAGGCAACGGGGTGTGATTAGGCAAGGATGGACACGTGACATCAGGTGGTGGGTTATGGGAAGTGGTGTCCAGGAGGTCAGAGGTGAGAGGAGAACCAGCAGGCATGACAGTTACATTCCTCTGTAAGACTGTCCAGCAGCTCAGTGT
This sequence comes from Prochilodus magdalenae, assembly GCA_024036415.1. Lineage (NCBI taxonomy): Eukaryota > Metazoa > Chordata > Actinopteri > Characiformes > Prochilodontidae > Prochilodus > Prochilodus magdalenae. The sequence continues at coordinate 417,294 of JAMWET010003323.1, read as the reverse complement.
GGTTCAGATCTACTGTCCCCTCAACCAAAGAACCCTCAACCACGTAACTAAATCACAGAGGGGACTCGTTTCCATCTGGGCAGCTGACTTCCTGTGTTACACCGTATAGTAACCAGTGTGGTATTAAGCTGGTGGTGCTTTAATTAGCACCGTCATCTCCCAGGGTTCAGCTCTAGGCTGGGACGGTCGCTAATGGTGAACTGTTCTTGTGTTTGAGGCTGTCTCAGGGGGAATTGGGTCTATATGGCATGAGGAAGCTGGGAAGATGATGATTATGCTTTATCCTCCTCACAGCTCCCCATGGTTCAGTGTGATTCAGCTTCAGAGAACAGCAGCTAATGTACCCGGAAAGGATCGGGAACCAGCCCGGAAGGCTGCTGGATCAATCCCCTGAACCAACTGGACGTGACTGAAGTGCCCTTGAGCATGGCACCTAACCCACAACTGCTCGCTGAGCGACATGGATAGGGCTGCTATGCTCCCACATAGGGCTGTTTCACCGGACGGATGGTGTAAACATGGAGGTCAAATGCTGTGGAAGCACATTGGTCAAGTAGGTCCTCCTGTATCTTCCTCTTCATTTCTCTCTCATTATTCCTACTTCGCCTTTCTCTCTCCCTTTCTCTCTCTCTCTCTATTTCTCTCTCCCTCTCTCTCTCTCTCTCTCTCTCTCTTTCTCTCTCTTTTTCTCCGTCTCTCTCTCTCTCTCTCTCTCTCTCTCTCTTTTTCTCCGTCTCTCTCTCTCTCTCCTGTTTTTGAGTCCTCCGGGTTTTGTCTGGGCTCTTGTTGTTAAACCCTGATAGGAGTGATAGAGATGGAGTGATACAGTGCTGAGATGCTGGTTGTGTGATAGAGTGATGGGTGTTTTATTAGCTGAGTGGCGTCTGTGTGTGATCTTATCCTGCTCCGCTGACAGCACCTGTAACGACAAGGAGGATGTACATGTCACCCGGATCCTATCAGGACCTTTATGGACCAATTATGAAACCAGAGAGACACTGTTCAAACACTCTCCAGCCGGCAGAGACGCTTAGTCAACTCCAGCGCTTGAGGAGCGAGCTCTGCTGGCTGCCCCAGGAGCAGAGAGCAGGAGCAGAGAGTGGGAGCAGGAGCAGAGACCAGAGAGCAGAGAGTAGGAACAGGAGCAGAGAGCAGGAGCAGAGAGCAGGAGCAGAGAGCAGGAACATGAGCAGAGAGCAGAGAGCAGAGAGCAGGAGCAGGAGTAGGAACAGAGACCAGAGACCAGAGACCAGAGACCAGAGACCAGAGAGCAGGAGCAGGAGCAGAAGCAGAGAGCAGAGAGCGGGAGCGGGAGTAGGAGCAGAGACCAGAGACCAGAGACCAGAGACCAGAGACCAGAGACCAGAGAGCAGGAGCAGGAGCAGAAGCAGAGAGCAGGAGCGGGAGCGGGAGTAGGACCAGGAGCAGAGAGCAGGAGCAGGAGCAGGAGCAGGAGCAGGAGCAGAGAGTAGGAGCAGAGAGCAGGAGCAGAGAGCAGAGAGCAGGAGCAGAGAGCAGAGAGCAGAGAGTAGAGAGTAGGAACAGGAGCAGAGAGTAGAGAGTAGGAACAAGAGCAGAGAGCAGAGAGTAGGAGCAGAGAGTAGGAACAGGAGCAGAGAGCAGAGAGTAGGAACAGGAGCAGGGAGCAGAGAGCAGAGAGCAGGAGCAGAGAGCAGAGAGCAGGAGCAGAGAGCAGGAGCAGAGAGCAGGAGCAGAGAGCAGAGAGCAGAGAGCAGGAACAGGAGCAGAGAGCAGAGAGCAGAGAACAGAAGCAGAGAGCAAGAGCAGAGAGCAGGAGCAGAGAGGAGGAGCAGAGAGTGAAGAGTTGAAACGTGTAGTGTGAACTTGATGAAGTCCAGAGACAGTAATCAGTCAGTCAGTGCGGTGTTGTAGAGGCCACAGCTGTCTCTCTGTCCTCTAAAGCACCTACGTCGTCAGACTCGGACGGATGACAGAGTGCTGAGTTCCGTATCCATGTAATTTCAGTCTTAATGGTGAGATCTGTTTTCTCCTGCTCCAGTTCCAGGTACGGTGAGACTGGATGAACGTAAGGAGAGAGAGGGAGAGCGATCAGAGCTCCTGCACAAACACAGTCAGCAGCAGCCTCCTGTAATTTCAGCTTTAACGTGGTAAAAGGCTGGTAATTAGAAGGTGGAGAACCCCGTAACAGCTTTTAATCAGAACATCAGAGGCGGAGGCGGCGGACGGCTGAGACGGCGGACGGCTGAGACGGCGGACGGCTGAAAGACACATCAGCATTCCTCAGGTATGTACAGTATGTGACCTGAAGAGTCGGGTCATACGTGTAACAGCTTTACGTGATCAGAATGCAGATGGAAGGTCTCTGGACCTACAGTTCCAGGAGGAACCACATTACAGGTAGGGGTGGTCAGGTGGAGGTGGTCGATACTTCAAGGTATTTTCCCAATACACGATTTGCATAATGATATATATTTTGTTTTCTATATTTTGTAAACTAGAATGATTTTATTCAGTGTATAGAAGCCCACCCAGATAGCAGAACTGTTCCGGCCTAACGTCTGGCCCACATTCCTTATTGTTATTTGGCCCGCTTACCACTCAGGTTGATGGCACTTGGGCAGATGTGGGCCCACATACGCACCAGATTAGGGCCACTCGTCAGCCAAAAGAAGACAGCACTGCTGTGTCTGTGCTGGAAGTGGACCAAATCTGTTATGGAACATGTGGGCCACTTTTGGCCAATATAGAGTTTGCCAGTAGGTAGCCCTGACGTATCTGTGCCAGAAGTGGACGGGATCTGTTTTGGAACACATGGACCACATGAGTTAATATATATGTGGGCTGCTTTGGGTCATATACAGTTTGGCCACTAGGCTGCACTGACCGTATCTGTGCCAGAAGTGGACCAAATCAAATATGGAGCATGTGGGCCACTTTTGCCCAATATAGAGTTTGCCAGTAGGTAGCCCTGACGTATCTGTGCCAGAAGTGGACCAGATCTGTTTTGGAACACGTGGACCACATGAGTTAATGTATATGTGGGCTACTTTTGGCTCATATACAGTTTGCCACTAGGCTGCACCGACGTATCTGTGCCAGAAGTGGACCAGGTCTGTTATGGAACATGTGGGCCACTTTTGGTGAACATGGAATTTGCCAGTAGGCAGCACTGACATACTTGTGCCAGAAGTGGACCAAATCTGTTTTGGGACAGGTGGGCCAAATGCGTGTATTAAACATGTGGGCCACCTTTGGCTCACTGCAACCTGCCAGTGCCAACAGTGGGTTAGCACTGCCATACCGTTGCCAGATTGTTATCTGGGCAGACGTCCCTGTACCCAGCAACTTCCTCCAGCACTTTCTGGGAGATGCCAAGCCATTCCCAGGCCAGCTTGGAGATAAGATCCCTCCAAAGGGTCCTGGGATGACCTCAAGGTCTCGTCCCAGTGGGCCATGAATGGTCCGATGGGAGGCAACCAGTGGGGCTTCCATTCAGATGCCTACTTGGAGCGGGTATGGCTCCCTTTTCCGGGAGAGGAGGATTAGTGTTCATTTTATTCGTCCTCGCAGACGACATGACTTCACCCTACCACCGTCTGTTGTCTCTGTGGTTGATATAGCAACAGCTAAGTCGACTGGATAGTTGACTCCCAGAATATACAACCGTAACAAACATCAGAATGATCAGTTTCTCCTCTGCGCTGTCACGTATGATGCCGCGTCTCTCAAATCCGTCAAACTAGCTGCAGACGTCTGTGAGTAAGACTTTCCATAACAGAAAGCAGTCGATCCATCCATCCGTGAGGATGATATTCTGCTGTCTTTCCTTTTACGGCACAAACATCACAGTGTTTTACTCCACACGCTCTTCTTTCCACGAAGGTGAACACAAAAGCAGACACACTTGCAGCCTGATGCTTAGCACTCCTCCAGGTTCAATCAAACGGTTCCAGTTCTAGTCTGCCGTTACTGATGATGAAGCTGCCAACAGTATGAAAAGTGCTCTGTCCTTCTGGGGGGTGCAGAGACCAGGAGACATCCTGGGCAAGCCAGCAGTCCATCACAGGGCAGACACACAGACATACACACTCACACCTAGGGGTGTCTTCAGTACACCTGACTGCAGGTCTGTAAACTGTTGGAGGAAACCCACTCAGACACAGGGGGAACATGCAACCCCACCCAGGAAGGACCCTGCACACACACGCCAGGAATTAAAGCCAGACTCTTCTTCCCATGAGGCAACAGCACTAACCACTGTGCCACTTTGTTATTGTCAATAATAATAATAATAATAATAATAATAATAATAATAATAATAATAATAATAATAATAATAATAATAATAGGAAACATATTTGTAATGATTTTTGAAGCATGAAATCTTTTAAGTTGGGTTTAGTGTAATGAAAATGGAGATATACTAACATATTGTGTATCCTGCGGCCCCCCCAGCATGTGTCACACACATTGAGTTGGGGTCAGTCTGGTTTAGACCAAAACTGATTTGTTTTCCTTTCAAATTTGAGGCACAGTGTGATCTGAATATCTCCTGACCACACACACAGAAACACACACAAACATATCTTCCTTGTTCCTGTTTTCAACCAACCAAACCACCAACCAAACAACCAAGCAAACGACCAACCAACCTACCAACAAACCAACTAACCAACTGACCAAACAACCAACCAACCAACCTACCAACAAACCAACTAACCAACCGACCAAACAACCAACCAACCAACCTACCAAGCAACCAAGCAAACGACCAACCCACCAACCAAACAACCAAGCAAACGACCAACCAACCTACCAACAAACCAACTAACCAACCGACCAAACAACCAACCAAATAACCCACCAATCAAACAACCTACCAACCAACCAACCACCAACCAAGCAAACGACCAACAAACCAACCCACCAACCAACCAAACAACCAACCAACCAACCAACCAACCAACCGACCGACCAGACAACCAACCAAACAAATGACCAACCAACCTACCAACGAACCAACTAACCAACCGACCAACCAACCAACCGACCAACCAGCCAACCGACCAAACAACCAACCGACCAAACAACCAACCAAGCAAACAACCAACCAAAGCAATCAACCAAGCAAACAACCAACCAACCAACCAATAAAACGACCAACCAAACATCCAACCTACCAAACAACCAAACAACCAACAAACCAACCAACCAACCAAACAAACAAACAAACAAGGAATAATTATGGATTTATTACAGTTTATTAAAGTAATATTTATGACTCATTTAGAGGGATTTAAATTCTATGGGTAAGATTGACCTGGAACAGGAAAGACATTATGTTTAAATTTATTAATATGCCCTCGCAACAGGAAGTTCTCTGAACACGTCTCATACCGAAATTCTAGTTTTTATCATGAAATGTACAGAAATATCCCGAATACAGAATTTCATGGACATCAAGTAAATTCCGAGTGAACTTTGATCTGTACGAGGTGAGCCACGTGATATCCCGGGGCTGGTTCCCGGTGCTGGAAGTGCATGAACACCCTAATCTGTGGATGAATGTTATTGTTCACTCTCATTTCCTTTCCACACATCCTTTCCCTGTGCCTTAGCTCCTCCCTCTGAGGATGTGGGAACCTTAATGTGTTTATCAAATGATGTGCGGTTCACTCAGTAGTCCCGTTAATGACCTGTCTCTGGGCTAATAAACACTCACATCTTATTATCAACCGACATCGTAACTTTCATTCCCCTGTTAAACAAATCAGCCAGGGAAAACGGGGAGAGGGCTGAGAAGGTCTCACCCCAGACCTACGTCACATGCTGCAACAGAGAAACAGTTATCCACATAGGATGGACATGTTCCTCCTCACTCCTCCTTTCTCCTGAGCTCTTTAAAGATCGATACATCCTTGAAGATGGCTGATTTTGATGACTGAAAATCCAGGAGGCATCATTTAATGTTCAGAGACTTTAAATCAGCTCCTGAGAGGACCTCACCCGTACACGGGTATGCCACATTCGTCAGCACCGTGCAGCCTCTGAAGCAAAGCCAAGGAACCACAAGACACACCGGAAAAGTGACATGCAGAAGTTGTCCCTTGCCTGGTCTCTGGGTAAGTCACGGCTTTCCATCCTTCCAGGAGTTCTACTTAAAGACCTGGATCTCTGCTGTTGAAAGAGCTGTGAGGGTACTGGCTCCTGAAAACTCTTGTGGTTGAGGAGAAGAGTGGGCTCATGCCATCAAGGCCCACCTGACTGGACTGTGGGTTAGGAATGGAAAGGAGGTGACTGATCTCCGTCCAACCCTCATCTCAGTAGGTCAGCTGACCACAAATCATATCATCGCTGTCCAAAGAAAAACATATCTTCAATTTTGTTGATTTTTACTTTTATGCCTCATATGATCACATGAGCTGTGTGGAGATTTCATGAAGAATGGACCAGCAGGAATGTCCCAGAACCGCTTGGAAAGACGTCTGGTTCCATTCACTTCCATTCAAATGAAATGAAGTTTTTGGCCTCTCCTGTAAAGTTGCCATTTTGGAGATACCTGTTTTTTCTTTGGACAGCGATGATATTCAAACAGCACCCGCTCGTCACGTCTGACGTAATAACCAATTCCGAATCCAAACGCTCCTTCAGATCCCAAAATCAACCAACAATGACGGAATCTCTGAACAGTCTCATGATCACCTCGTTGTTTAGTGAGGCACCACTGAGGTTTTAAAAGGGACCCTTGTTAAGCTGTCCAGGGCCAAGCCTCTACTGCGTTGACCGCGGCTCTCATCTTTTCATGTCACAGTGCTGAGTCTCTTGTTAACATGGATCCAAAAATGACTGTCATTCTGTTGCTTTCCTTTGTGTTTCAGCTGTTAGCCCTTTAGCGAGCTAGCCAGCTTTATCAACCCCTGTCCGATCAACATACCTGACAGCCAAACTGGGAAGAGTTGAAGAGCCTGATGGCTCTCGGGGACAGAGGATCTCCTGAGTCTGTCCGTGGAGTAGCTCTGTGACAGCAGCCTGCCCCTGAACTTGCTCCTTCTGTCCATGGTGGTGTGCGGTGGGTGCCCAACATCACCCATAATGGAGAGCAGTTTGTGCAGTGTCCTCCTCTTTACCACCGTCACCACAGAGTCCAGTTCCGCACCAACAACTGACCCTGCTCGCCTGACCAGCTTGTCCAGACACATCTAGTCTCTCTTCATAATGCTTACTCCCCAGCACAACACAGCATAACAGAGACAGCTGGATACCACAGTCTGGTAGAACATCTGCAGGAGCTTCCTACAGATGTTAAAGGGCCCCAGCCTCCTCAGGAAGTAGAGTCAGCTGTATAGAATGTCTGTGTTGGCTGACTAGTCCAAACTATCATCCAGGTGCAGTCCGAGATACCTGTAGGCCTTAACCATCTCCACTTCCAGCCCCGCAGTAGAGACTGACTGTGTGGGTGGTCTGGCCCTGTGAAAGTCCACCACCATCCCTTTGGTCCTGGAAGTGTTCAGGAGCAGGACAACTTAAGAACAAGAAGCTTGCGTGCCAAACACTTTCAAGACCTTACAAAGACTTGGGTCAGTGATAGAGAGGAAAGAAGCAAAGCTGAGGCGCAAGAACAGCTAGTAGGCATGGGGCCAGAGGTCACCGAGGTCAACAAAGGGCTGCTCTGTTGGAGACACCAACGGGATGGTCTTCAGGGCTACATACAGCATTGCCTACCTTGACAGGGACTGGAACCCTTGAGGACCATCCAAAGGTGGAGATGCCTAGACAGACCCCTTATTGTCAGTTGAGAGTCCTGTAGTGTCTGCACTTTCGGAATGGTGATCCGGAGACCTCCACGAGGCCACTTGAAATGAATTGCAGGTCCAGCCATCTGAGGGCTACAATGAGTGAGGTCCAGAGAAGCTAAAGAAACCAGGGGACCTGAAGGTGAACCAGGAGTTGATGAGCCAGTAGAGATTAATGGAGCACTGCCCAAGCCCAGCAGGACTCCAAAGCCCAAGGCCAGACCAGAGAGCCTTGATCTGGAGGGAGCAGAAAGGTAGCTACTTCAGTTAGCAGTGCAGAAGTGGTAGCCAGAGCCAAACCTGAAGTGCAGACAGAGAGAGAGGCTTTGAAACATCCTTTGCCAGACACAGCTGATCTGGAACCTGGATGAGAGGCTGGAACAGGGGTTGGGACTGCAGGAGCAGTACTTCAACTACAGTAGACAGAGGGAAAACAGAGCTTGGGATCCTGCCAACATCTCCAGCTCCGTGTCCGCACCTTGGCTGGAACAAGGAGTGACGATAACTGTAGGCAAGGGCCAAGCAATTTGAGACAGCGGGGTGAGATGGTAGCCAGATAGCCTGAGAATGGCGAGACTGGGAGGGCAGTGAATGGCCTTGAAGTGGAACAAAAATAGGAAACAGAGCTAGGGTGCATGACACGGGAATGATTCCTAGACTTTACTACAGCTCTGTTACTGAGAGGACTGTGGACTTTAGGCACAGTGGCTTCCAGGAACTACTGCTGCTCCGGTCTTACCCTGAAAGACGTTAGGGACAGGGCAGCAGCAGAGTAGACAGCAACACTGTGTGGGATTCGCTTGTACCAGTACATTTACTACCATATCAGTGTACCAAGATCCAGTACCCAATAATACCTGCTCAGTGGTGGTCCTGTAGGGGGCCATTGATGACAGGGGTACAGCATGCTAACATATAGAGATAAAGAGATGGATTACAGTCTGTGATTTTGGAACGACCAAGATGGCCAAGAAGTGGACTTGATAAACTGGACAATGACATACAAGGTAGGTGTACCTAATAAAGTGGCAAATAAGTGTGTGTTCAGGTGTGTGGGTGCAGGAATGTACAATGGCACAATATTTACAATCCATTACAAATGAAAAAGATCGTAGTGGTACTATTGATAGACCTTCATGCGTGTGTACATGTCCGGTCCATCCTGAGCTGAACAACTGCCCAACCTGTGCGCTCTGATGAGTCTGCTCCGTCTGCCCTGACTGGCTGCCACTGCCTGCCTGCACTGCTGACCAGTTTGCCCACCATGGAGCTTCTTGCTGCTCTATACTATGTGGAAGCTTCACCCACATCCCGCTGACCCATCTGATGATCCTGCTGTTTAATCCCAGGCTAGTCAGACATTCCTTCCTCTGCGTCACAAAACACTGATGTAGCAATGTAGTCCAACTACACATTCATTATAACCCACTATAGTGCGTTATAATAAACCTATGACTGTGAATAGAGCCCCCTTGATGAAATCCAAGCCTTAGGAACCTGAAATCTCTGCTTTCTGTCTCATTAAGTTAAGCTTAAGTTAAGAGGGGGTGGCGTGGCATGGCATGGGATCCTCCCTCCATGCACCTCCAGCAGCGCACTACAGTCAGCATGGCTCCCGATACCCTTGACAACCTACCAGGACCTAACTGAGTCACCCCCAGCCTGTCTGGCTGCTGGCACACACAGAGGCTACCCTGGATAATAGTCATAATAATGTGACTTGTCTGTGTATAGGCATTTATGAGGCATTATGTAGCATACATAACACCTTATACTACTTGGCATGAATTGCTTATGGCATAATGCAACAATGCAAGAGCAAGCAACTTCCTAATGACAGGTTACAGAATATCTGCCCATCAGAACACGGTAGACACCGATGCTGTAATTCACCATGCGATACTTGTATAGAGGTTTAAGCCAGGCCATTACAGGCTTACAGTGAAGTGATGCTATTATGCTTCATAGAGCATTATAAGTGGTCTTTACAGGCTCTGAGTGAAGATGTAGTGTAGATATGCTGCTCTGCTTCTTAAGACCTGGATAAGCAAAGCCATAGATGGCCTAGTACGTACATTCATGATTATAATGCTCCTATGAACAGGCATTATAGTGCATTATGAGACCTGACATTATCAGCGTTTGTATTATAAGCTGTTATGCGTGTCATTATAGCTGGCTGTAAGTAATTAGACATGCTTATGCCTGGGATTATAAGATTATGCATGCCATATAACACCTCATCAATACATTTAGATAGGATTATGAATACAGGCTGCTCAGGAAGTGTTACCATACCTTCAGAATAATTAAGGTTATTTCATCGTTATTGATTATAATTATTCTCCAATACTTGCAGCATTTACAATACCAGTACTAGATGCTCATAAGGTCTGCGTACAGCCCTGGGGTGAGTGTGGAAGTGTGCGACAGACACATGCTCAGCATACATTCTCCAGCACGCACCCCTTCCTCCCACCAAATATGCCTTTGATGTCGCAGATCAGCGATGGCAAAAACAACAGCCGAGAAACGAATCCCGTCCAGAGAGTTTCCGCCCATTCAGCACTTTCGGGTCAGCCTTGCGGTCGACGTAGGATTTCTGCACAGCATTTCAAACAGAGCTCACAAAAAACGAAAAAACAAAATCATTTTAGATCAATCAAGCAGTCAGAGAACGGGGGGAGCGTAGGGGGTGGGGTGGGGGGCGGGGGAGACAGCTGGAAATGACTGGAACCCTATTCAGGATCTAACAGCAGATTGGTCCCAGATGTGTGCGTGTGTGTGAGTGTGTGTGTGTGTGTGTTACACCAGTTTCACATTTATGCTAGTTCAGATTAATGACCTTTATGTGACACTTTTCTGATTGACCTTTGCACACGTTCTACTTCTACAGCGGTATGTACTGTATAAGAGGCTCATTAGATGTCACCTGAACATTCTAAACCAGGGAGTCCCAAACTAGTGGCGACTTTTTAACCCAACACTCGAGACGTCTCGGTATGGAGCTGTAGAGGTTCCTAATGGAGTCCTGTGATAATCCATCCCATGCAGCTTGAACATCCTCACACAGTTCCTGCAGATGGTGCGGTAGGGGTGGAGGTGGAGGGACACCAGGTCTTCTGGACGTGTGACAACAAACCGTCCATCTTGGTGCTGACCACGGTGCCTCCACACACGGATTCGTTGGGCGTCTCCACCAAGACTAAAGCGGGACTCGTCACTGAAGATGACCCGCTGCCATTCTGAGTCACTCCATGACAGTCTGGTACGACACCACTGCAGTCTTTGGTGACGGTGACGTGGTGTTAAGGACAGTCGTGGTAACGGTCTGTGTGGATGGAGTCCTGCATGGTGCAGCCGTCTGCCAATGGTGCAGCATGGAGGACGTCACTGCTTGCTAAATCCAATTGCCAGTCTTGGATTTTGTTCTGACTGGAGGATAGGGAAACAGCTAATGTCTTTGACTGGCCATGTGGATTAAGTCCAGGACTGGAAACTGGATTCCAGGTCTAGATTTGTAGACCCCTGCCCTAAACTGTGCTGCTGGTAAGACTGGTCTCTGCTGTCTTCATTATATACCTCTGTTCCCAAATGGGTTATTACTGAATCAATGCTCACCCAACAGGACACTAATCCACGGGACAAAGTCATCTTCCCTCCCACCCCCACCAAGAAATGGACATACTGACAAGGTCCGGCAAGGGATAGAAAATGCTCTCATGTAGGGAACGGGAGGGGGAGAACGAGAGAGCCAGAGAGAGAGAGAGAGAGAGAGAGGCTCCAAAAAGTTCCATTGGTTTTTAGTAGATCATTGGAGCTCTTTCTTTTTGCAACATCAAAGGGAGTGTGGCTGCTTTGATGTGGCAGCATGCTGTTTAAGGTACAGCGTGAATGGAAGGATGTCAAGCTGCAAGGTGCCTCTGTATTTTGCGTGGCGAGCTGTGCCGAGCTGGAGATGAAAGGAGCAAACAGGGTTTGATAATGAATGTCCAACAAGTAGGACCATCTCGAGCGGCGGTGCGCCCAGCGGGAGTCAGAGCTAACCTTGAACACGGCACCCTGCACCCCAGACTCTCTCCCTCTCCCTCTATCTTTAGCCGCACGCTGAAAAGAAAACCTTCTTAGAAGTGAGCTTTAATCTTCTTGTCAATTAAAACCCGATACACACGCGTGTGCACGCGCACACCCTGGCGTTCATACACACAGGACCCCCCCCCCACCCTTTCCGTACCCTTTTCTCTTGGAGAGACATTTGATCTGCTCTTCCTTTTAACCGAGCCAAGTCCCTCCACTAATTGGGTCCCGATTTGGTGGCGACTCCAGTCAATTAGGACATCGCTTATCAGCTTCCCTTCCCTCGTTCTTTTGATGCCATTGTCCACCTCTCTCTCTCCGCCAGTGGTGACTCACATCAGACACCGAGAGTGTCAACTCCTCGCCGTCTTTGATCTCCTATCTGCCGTCTCAAAGGAGCATCTAGCCGAGGAAACTTGCAATGTCCTGCAATGACGGAGAACTGTCACTGCTGATATGCTTTGAATTTAGCACGGCTGAAGGCTGATCAAACGGCGCCCGAGCGAGACACTTGTTCCCGTTTGATCCCCGCTGAAATGCGATTGTTGCGGTATATTATTGATCACTTTGTGGCTGATGCTGTCTGCGTGTCTGGGAGGCGCTTCAGAGGACTAAGCGAGGTCCGATACCAAGCAGGGTTTCCAATAAAGACTCCCGATTGATGGTGTAGCTTAATCTAAGATCAGATCTAATCCGTGTTCCTGTAACTCTGACCCTCAGTACTGCTAAGCTGAGATCATTCACCGTGATCCGTGATAGCCCTGGAGAAGCTTACAGCCAGCAGCTGAGGGAGCTGGATGGAGATCTTGAGAAGGAGAACCGGAGAGATATCAAAGAACCCTTCGGCCAAGGTTCTCAGCAGTGGGGTCGTGACCGGAGGGTTGCTAGTTCTATTCCCTGAACCGACATCCCTTTTCAACCTCAGGAACGGGTTCTGTTCAGGCTTGGTAGAACCTTGGTGCAATTCAGAGAACCCTGGTTCTTGAACTAGTACCATTCAGGCTTCTTAGAACCTTAATGCTATTCAGAGAACCCACCTAAGAGAGCTGAATGGAGCTCTTGAGAAGGAGTACCGGACAGATATCAAAGAACCCCTCTGCCAAGGTTCTCAGCGGTGGGGTCATGACCAGAGGGTTGCTAGTTCTATTCCCTGAACCGGGAACGGGTTCTGTTCAGGCTTTGTAGAACTTTGGTGCTATTCGGAGAACCCGCCTGAGAGAGCTGAATGGAGCTCCAGACAGATATCAGTGGGGCAGTGGAGTCCTTACCAGAGGGTTGCTAGTTCTATTCCCTGAACCGACAAGCCTTTCAACCAAAGGAACACAGGTTCAAGAACAGGTTCAGTTCCGACTTTGTAGAACCAATATAGAAAACCCACCTGAGAGAGCTGAATGGAGCTCTTGAGAAGGAGTACCGGACAGATATCAAAGAACCCTTCTGCCAAGGTTCTCAGCAGTGGGGTTGTGACCGGAGGGTTGCCATTCTATTCCCTGAACCAACATCCCTTTTCAACCAAAGGAACACGGGTTCAAGAACGGGTTCTGTTCCGACTTTGTAGAACCTTGGTGCAATTCAGAGAACCCTCCTGAGAGAGCTGAATGGAGCTCTTGAGAGCAAGTACCAGACAGATATCAGTGGGGCATTGGGGTCGTGACCGAAGGATTGCTTATTCTATACCCTGAACCAACAGCCATTTTGGACCAAGAGAACCCTGGTTCTTGAACTAGTTTTGTTCAGGCTTCTTAGAACCTTAATGCTATTCAGAGAACCCGCCTAAGAGAGCTGAATGGAGCTCTTGTGAAGAAGTACCGGACAGATATCAGTGGGGCAGTGGGGTCGTGACCGGAGGGTTGCTAGTTCTATTCCCTGAACCGACAGCCCTTTTCAACCAAAAGAACACGGGTTCAAGAACGGGTTCTGTCCAGGCTTCGTAGAACCATGGTGCTATTCAGAGAACCAGTTTTTATTGGACTGTTTTTTATTGGACTAGTTTTTATTGGAACCAAGGAACGTCAAAGGATACGTCATCCACACACAGAGGTAGGACACAGTAGTACCGAGATGGCGGCGCGTATAGATGACCTGTGAGTGTTTGGGCTGTTATTCCAGATGTTTGTTTATATCCGGAAAGCAGCCCGGATCAACTACTGGCATTAAGAAGACATAGAACACCAATGGTACCCCTTTTCCACCAACATGGAGTAGGTTCCGTTCCGGTTCGCGGACTTAATGTCGAGCAGTTTGGCACGTTTCCACCAAAACTGAATCAGTTCGGGTTTCCAGCTGAAACCAAGGAACAGTAGGTTCCTTAGCTCGAATACGGACAACATCTGTGGGCGTGTCAGTGGTTTAGGACAGGGAAGGCAGCAATGGTGACACCCAGTGGTCTGCTGGAGAACCTCTTCTACAGCTAACAGCCTGACCGCCCACAGGTAATCTATACGCTCCACCATCTTGGTACGACTGTTTACCACCACTGTGGAGCGCCCTCTGTTGGTGACGTCTCCTTTGACGTTCAGAGTGGTTCCCTGAATAGTACCCAGGTTCTACAAACCCTGAATGGAACCAGTTAAAGAAACAGGGTTCTTTTGGTCAAATAGGGACCTGGGTGTCCATGGTTCGAGCTGAAGAACCTGTTATTCTGTGGTTCCAGCTACGAACGAACTCTGCCGATGTGCCGATTGGATCACGATTAGGTGCATGAACCGGAAAAGGGAAAAGGGAAAGGGAAAAGGGCTACAATGGGATACAACTAAAATGCCCTTGAGCAAGGCACCTAACCCCCACCTGCTGACCGCTCTGGGCATGTGTGCCCCCGCCCACCTAGTCTGTGTGTTCACTGGTGTGTGTATGTGGGTGTTCCAAATGTGGAAGACAAATTCCCCAATTCTAAATTGAACTGGTGTGTGACAAAGCTGGACGTTATATCTCTGGAATATTCCGGCCTTTCTCTTCCTGAGTTCTGCATGGATGGCTTGGGTTCCCCATTTACCAGCCAGACCGTAATCTCATCTTCATCCTGCTTTCACTGCGCACTGGCCTGCCTGGACCACCAGTGATGAAAGCCATACTGGAAAGATTCCAGTCGACTGCAACCTTGTGGAATCCTTGAGAGCTGTCAGATGGAACTATCTAGAACAGCTCACATCTGTCTGTAGGGTTTGCTCAAGCTTGAACTTCTTACAGGCTGAATTACAGGAAGGATGAAGTGAGTGGGTGGCACTCGAGTGTTCATGTGCGTTGGAAGCGGGTCCAATTAGACATGGAGGGCTTTAATTTGTCCCAGGAGAAGCTGGTGCTGGTGGTAAGGCATAGCTGCCGTGCGGTGCTTTACGGGAAAGTTCCTACCAGCTGTTTTAAGCAGATCTGTGAAAATCATTAATCCGGTTCTAGGTAAGTGAGCAAGAAGACATGGTCTCGGATCAGCGGCACACACATGCCCAAGGAACGCTTCATCTGGCTGAAAGAAAATTAGGGATCAAGGCCGAGGGAGGAACAGTCCTGCTCTCGGAGATCAGCAGTGAACCGTTAGTGGAGCAGTGGAGTTATCCTGTAAAATATGATATCTTGCGAAACATAATTATCTCATATCTAGTTGGCACATCTTATGTTTCTCATTTCAAGATTATTGTATGGTAATTTTAAGATTTGTTTATAGTTTGTTTAACTAGTTCTAATTAGATTTCAGTAAGCCAGATTGTCTCACTTTACTGGTAGATAAACTTTAAATAAGCCAGATTAGTTTTAGTAAATTATTAATGAGTTCATCTGGTTTGTTAAAATCACTTACAGCAACTCAAAATAATCTTACAATTTACAGAAATCTCAAAATGATAAATCTAAGATACTGAATTAACTGGATATATGATGACTTCACTTGCCCAGATATTAAGTGTTGAAGTATAGGCATTTTTGCTGTGAATATCAAAATTAAAAAAAACAAAAAAAACAAAAAGAAAATGAAACTGCAAACAAACTAGACTGTCAAATATGTTTTGCTAGTGCAATCTCAAAACTAGAATTCTAATTTGTAATGAATTACTAACTCAGTAAGTGTAATGTGTAGCGTTTCGTACAGTGTATCAGTGTAAGTAGTGTAGGAGTGGGGTACAGTAACTCTGTAAGTAGTGTGTTGGTGTACAGTAACTCAGTAAGTGTAATGGTGTTTAGTGTGCTGTAAGTAGTGTGTTGTGTACAGTGTACATAGTAACATCAGGGTAAGCAGTGTAAATTGTTAGTGTACTGTAAGTAGCGTGTTGGTGTAACAGTAACTCAGTAAGTGTGTAATGTGTTTAGTGTGCTGTAAATAGTGTTGTCCGGTGTACCAGTAACTCAGTAAGTGTAATGTGTTAGTGTGCTGTAAGTAGTGTGTTTGGTGTACAGTAACTCAGTAAGTGTAAATGTGGTTAGTGTGCTGTAAAGTAGTGGTGTTGGTGTGTAGCAGCTAACTCAGTAAGTGTGATGTGTTAGTGTACTGTAATAGCGTGTCGGTGTGCAGTAACTCAGTAACGTGTAATGTGTTAGTGTACTGTAAGTAGCGTGTTTTGTGTACAGTAACTCAGTAAGTGTAAATGTGTTAGTGTACTGTAAGTTAGCGTGTCGGTGTACAGTAACTCAGTAAGTGTAATGTGTTAGTGTACTTTAAGTAGCGTGTTGGTGTGCAGTAAACTCAGTAAGTGTAATGTGTTAGTGTTGCTGTAAGTAGTGTGTTGGTGTGTACGGTAAGCTCAGTAATGTGTTAATGTGTTAGTGTGTGCTGTAAGTAGTGTGTGTGTGGGTATGTAAGTACGGTAACTCAGTAAGTGTAATGTTGTTAGTGTGCTCTATAAGTAGTGTGTTGGTGTACGGTAACTCAGTAATGTGTAATGTGTTAGTGTGCTGTAAAAAAAAGTAGCTGTGTTGGTGTACAGTAACTCAGTAAGTGTAATGTGTTAGTGTGTGCTGTAAGTACGTGTGTTGGTGTACAGTAAACTCAGTAAGTGTGATGTGTTAGTGTAACTGTAAGTAGTGTGTGGCGGTGTAACACGGTAACTCAGTAAGTGTAATGCGTTAGTGTAACTGTAAGTATTGTGTTGGTGTACAGTAACTCAGTAATGTGTAATGTGTTAGTGTACTGTAAGTAGCGTGTCAGGTGTACGCGGTAACTCAGTAAGTGTAATGTGTTAGTGTACTGTAAGTAGATGTGTTAGCGTGTACAGTAACTCAGTAAGTGTAATGTGTTAGTGTGCTGTAAGTAGCGTGTCGGTGTACAAGTACCTCAGTAAGTGTGATGTGTTAGTGTGCTGTAAGTAGCGTGTTTGGTGTAGGCAGTAACCTTATTAAGTGTGATGTGGTTAGTGTGCTGTAAAGTAGCGTGTTGGTGTACAGTAACTCAGTAAGTGTCATGATGTGTTAGTGTACTGTAAGTAGTGTGCTGGTGTACAGTAACTCAGTAAGGATGTAACTGTGTTTCCGTGTGCTGTAAATAGTGTGTCGGTGTACAGTAACTCAGTAAGTGTAATGTGTTAGTGTGCTGTAAGTAGTGTGTCGGTGTACAGTAACTCAGTAAGTGTAATGTGTTAGTGTACTGTAAGTAGCGTGTTGGTTCCCTGGGGAACAAGAGATCCTGGGGGTCTCTACTGTAACTCGACTGTATGGTATGTGTACAGAGGCCGTTTAGTGGAGGTTTTGTTAGGTGACCTGGACGAACAAAATTGTTCATTAATTCTTTCGCCTTCTGAGCCGCCTCACCTTCGGGGTCTCATTAGGCAGAAGGCAGAAAACAAAGCAGACATACCGCCAGCCAATCACAGGGCAGGAAATTACTGTTAGGAATTTCTTGTCTTTCTTTTTTAATTAAAAAGCCTGTGATACACTGCTTTCACTGGTCTGGCTGAACACACTTACCTGCGCATTAACCCAGCTATTCCAACTGTACCAGCCGTATCTCAGTCTCCACCTTTCCGGTTCGGCCTCATATTTGACTGATAGATAGAAACATAAGAAGATAGAAGGAAATAATTTGTCCAAAAAGTCATTCATATTTTCAGAGGCGAGTTTTGACATAACACTTAAGCCGGGTATAACCAGCCAGGGCTGTTCAGCCAAAGATTCCGTTATTACACAAGGTCAGTGCCCCATCTAGTGTCCCATTTACAGTACTGCATGTAGACATACAGGATTTGGTACTCAGTAATAGAACACCTGTTGAGCAGTGAGGGTATGAGGACGATAATCTGTTTGATAATATAATATATATAATCATAATCATAATAATAATAATAATAATAATAATAATAATAATAATAATAATAATAATAATTTATATATATATATAATATATATATATATACATGGCAACTTTACATGAGAGGCCAAAAACCTGGGAGTCAATGGAACCATCTTTCCAAGCACTTTTGGGCCATTTCTGTTAGTCCAGTCATCATGCAAATCTCACACAGTGTAAACACCAGCTTCTATTTTCAAATGATGCATAAAAATCAAAATGGACAAAAATGGAGATACATGGTTTTCATAATATGTATATATGTAAATAAATATTTATATATATATACAAATAGCTGCACCCAGACAACATCAATGGACATTAATGAAACTTAATGTGTGACTTAATGAGTTGGACACTGTGAGACATAAGGACAGGCCTTATCGCTCTGTATGCTAGCACCATTGGTAGACAGACCGCTACGATGACTGTCCTTAACACCACGTCATCGTCACCAAAGACTGCAGTGGTGTCGTGCCAGACTGTCATGGGGTGACTCAGAATGCCAGCGGGTCATCTTCAGTGACGAGTCGGTATGACACCTGCCTGTGTCAGGAATCATGACTAACGTTGTTGCAACAGTCATAACGCCATCACAACAGCAAATGTCATGGTGGAAAACTAACGCAATGTTTAGGCAGAACGATTTTCAGACATTTTCATTTTTACTCATGAAACCCACGGAACCCGGCGGTCATTTTCCCATTGCTCAAATATGGGAAAAAATCTGTTCTGTCTAAAACCTTTTGCAATCGCTTGAAAAGAAGAACACTGGCATTTCAGATTCATCATGGTGTGGATATAAGGGCACTTGGCACAAGGACTTGACTAATGACCCACAGTGGGAGGCCTGCACTGGGTATCATTGGTATCGTTGGTAAACGGTTGGCCCCTGAGTGTGGACCCTGTGCAGCTCTAACTAAGGCAGGGGGTTTTGGGTGGGTAGGTTTGTCTTTGGCTCAGTGGGCCACATTATATAGTGCAGTGCCCATGTGGGTTTTGTGTGGTCTTGCCAAGGTTAGTATCGCCAACAGTCCATGCTGGACCAGTGGCATGTTGGCTGGGTAAATATGAAATGAATTAAATCAACATTTTCTCAAATTTATCCTCAAGTTTTTGACACACTCTTTACTGAACAGGAAGTTAAGGATATCCTCAGGCCAGTTGGAAATGGAAGCTGCAAATGGAGGACCCAGACTGTGCCCAAGTTGCACTCAAAGAAAACCCCCTTGGGTTCCAAATTAAGCACCCACATAAACCCAGCATACGCTACAAGTTATGGTCACAGTCTATAGCCATCTCATAGCCATCATTAAGCTCCATGGGGGGTCCACATGGAGACTGAGGATGAACTGTGTAGGGTCCAAAATGGGTTCTCTTGTTGGGACCCATCATTTAGCCCATTGTAAACCCACTATGGATGTGTTGGATGGGTCGCATCTCCTGGTCCGCTGCTCCTGGTCTCCTACTCATGGAGGTGTATATTCAGTGGAGAATGGGGGGCTCCAAAGACCCAGGCAGCCGTGATTCAGATAAAAGGGGCATTTTATTGATTGCAGTTGAATTGGTCATCCTGTCCTGTGACAGTTCTGAGAAATGTACATATGTGCTAATGATGATAGATTCGGGAATAGGTGGAAATAGGACTAGACGTCATGAATATGAGACTCTAGAGTTCTGATGTGGAGACGACCTCAAAAACGAGGACAAAAAAAAAAACAGGCTGAGGTCAAAACCAATACAAGCACATGAGGAACATCGGAGAGTAGGACAGGACCAGACAAGAGGTTTTACTGGAAGACGAAAAACAGCAGTCAGATTCAAAAGATTCGAAAGAGGAAGCTTGGAGAGAGGATGATGAGGTTCAGGTGAAACTGGCGAGAATATTTGTTTATGTAATCTCAATATTTTATTGGTAAATTATTACATACATAAGATCTAATGGAGTTTTATTTGAGATTCTTGTCTTCCTGTGATATTCCATCATCATCAACGGAACAGCTGCACCCAGAAGAACAGGGACCAGGTTACCAGGATCAATAACTGATGATAAATTTAGACTGATATGATCAATATTTATTGAGCTACACATACAGAAGTCTGTCTCTCAGTATGGCGTCGGGCCGCAGTGTTTGTTAACCCAACATACCAGATGTCTCGGTATGGAGAGGTGGAGGTTCCTAATGGTGTCCTGTCACCAGGCCTTCTGGACATGTGACAACAAAGCGTTTGTGTCGGTGCTGACCACGGTGACTCAACATACAGATTCGTTGGTCGTCTCCACCAAGACAAAAGTCACTAAAGATGCCCCACAAAAACAAACAAACAAACAAACAAACAAACAAACAAACAAATAAATAAATAAATAAATAAATGAATAAATGAATAAATACATAAATATTAATTAATAATTATTTATTTATTTATTTTTGTACAAAAATATGTGTATCAGTGACTTTTGTCTTGGTGGAGACGACCAACGAATCTGTATGTTGAATATATATATATATTGTTTTTTTTGTTTATGTGTTTACTATTTGTATTATTTAGTTTATGTTTATGTGTTTACTTATGTGGTTGCTTTTTATTTTTTATTTGTGGACAATTAAAATTAAAAACAATAAAACTCTGACAAAACTGGTTTGAATTCTGGAGGCAATGGCACAGATATTAGAAGGGGCTCCTGATTGGCTGGCGGTAAAGAGTATGTCACGTGATCGCCATCCACAAGCATTCTGGGAATTGGAGTCTATAGGAAGAGGCGTGACAGAAACAAAGTTTGGAGTGAGACAGGTAATGTTAGTACCGCACGTTACACCCCAGAGAAAACATTAATAAAAGTAAACATGGAGAAACCTGTGACTTTTCAAACCTCTTCATAACACGCCAGTCTGACAGAACAGCGCTAGCACTCCTCAGCTAGCCTGCCGGCTAATTTCCTCACACTGCAGTTCCAGTTTTACTTTCGCTTCTGTATTGACTTGGACTGGCTGGACCGGAGGACATCACTCTGTTAATCGTGAGGGAAACCGTTTATATCACAAATGACCAAAAGGGTGTTCGTTATGCGGGTCGTGGTGTAAATGTAATGTGCTGTGAAGCTAAAGAAGCTTTACGGTAACAGCAGTTGATAATTTACGCCCAGGAATGAGGAAGGTGGGATCCGAAGTTTCCCTTTTTCTCTCACAGGCTCTCACAGAGGAGTTCGCCCAAAGAGGATACCTAACAGCACACACCTATACGAGCATGGGGATAGCCTCCAGCCCACTTCGCTGAGTTCCTATGAGGAGAGCAGCCTTCCTGAACAGGTACCTGACCCCTATATGTCCTGTATGGACATATAGTCAACATCGCCTTCATTGTGTGTGTGTGTACCATTTAGCCTTTAGCTCTGTAGATACAGTAGAGCCTTCAGCCTTCACGGTTATCCTAGCCTAAACCTTCTTAGCCAGCTATATACATATTTACACACACATACCTTAGGCACCTCCTTCCTTCTACACTAGCTGTCTGTGTCATCAGCTCCACCGACCAGTAGGAGCACTCTGTAGTTCTACAGGTCCAGACTGTAGTCCATCTGTTTCTCTGTATACTCTATTACCCTGTTCTTCAAGGGTCAGGACCCCCACAGGACCACCACAGAGCAGGTACTACGTGGGTGGTGGATCATTCTCAGCACTGCAGTGACACTGACGTGGTGGTGTGTGTTAGTGTGTGTGGTGCTGGTGTGAGTGGATCAGACACAGCAGTGCTGGTGGACACCCGTGTCACTTCTGGACTGAGAATCGTTCACCAACCAAACCTGTACAGCCAACAGCGTCCTGTGGGCAGCGTCCTGTGGGCAGCGTCCTGTGGGCAGCATCCTGTAGGCAGCGTCCTCTGGGCAGCATCCTGTGACCACTGATGAAGGACTAGAGGATGACCAGCACTGCACTGTGCAGCAGCAGATGAGCTATCGTCTCTGACTGTCCATCTACAAGGTGGACCAGCAAGGTAGGCGTGTCTAATAGAGTGGACAGTGAGTGGACACAGTGTCTCAACACTCCAGCAGCACTGCTGTGTCTGATCCACTCACACCAGCACCACACACATTAACACACCACCACCACGTCAGTGTCACTGCAGTGCTGAGAATGATCCACCACCCACATCGTACCTGCTCTGTGGGGGTCCTGTGGGGGTCCTGACCATTGAAGAACAGGGTGATACAGTACACAGGGAAACAGATGGACTACAGTCTGTGTAAGTGGAGCTGATAAAATGTACAGTGAGTGTAGACACTAGGATGTAGTTTTAATGTTATGGTTGATTGATTTATGGAACTTCAGTGAAGCATGGGAACTAAAGCTGACCAATCACAAAACAGCAGAGATGTTGTCAATAACAAGGCAGAATTAAATTAAGCAGAGAAAAAGGAACTAATAGATAAATATGAATGGCTGAAGCGTAACTGAGTGTGAGTAAGACCCGCTCCCTCTTCCCCCTGTAGTGTACATCTCCACTGGTCAGAGTGGCTGAAAGCAGGACGCTCCAGATGTGAAGGTACTAGAGTTATGTCTGGACAGCAGCTCTTGTTGAGGCAGAGAGCTGAGCTCCTGGAGGCTCTGTGCTGCGGGGGCACATCCGAACCCCTGGACTGTGTGCTGGACCTGCTCCTCTCTTGGGGCACCCTCGTCTGGGAAGATTACCAGTGTGTCCGGGGGCCGGCCAAGCCCCTCTGCTCCAATGCCAGAGACCTCCTGGACCTGGTCTACACCAAAGGAGACGAGGCCTGCTGTCTGCTCCTGGCAGCGTTCGAACAAGTTTTACCTGAGGCTCAGAAAGCTGGTCTCTGCTTTGGTAAGAGTTATTCACACGTTATTCAGGCTTTGCTGACCGACAGGCCGGCACTTGTGAGGAGGGTTCGGGACCGTATTGATGGAGCGCTGGATGCTCTGATGGAGGCTGGCAGCTTTACTTCAAAAGACTGTGATGAGGTGCTGCTACCGGTGTACACGCCTTCACAGAAGGTAAGCAGCACATACTTTTGAATACTTAAAGGAGCAATGTGTAACCTCTGGTGGTGGGGTTGCGTATTGCACCCTACTTATTCTTAGTCTCCAAACTTCCCACAACACAAAATGGTTTTCTAGCACAGATGGTATTGCTATTTATTCTACCCATCATGTGGTCCTACCTAGTAGCATGCTCAAACCACTAGTACAGCATGGTAACTCAGTGTTTCAGACTCAGTGTTTTTTATTGTGCCTTTAATGTTTATTCAACCCAGATTAGCTTATAAAGCAACACCTAAACAATACAGAGCATGCTGCTTTAGCTGATTAGCTTGGCCAAAGGTTTAATAGTATCATGCTGTGTGGCGAACCAACTAAACATTTCCAGTCCATTGAAATAATCCAATTAATTAATTCAGCAATTAAAGGTGCAGTATGTAAAATTTAGAGTAGCTCTATCTGCAGATTCATTAGTGTATAATGACCTGTAATGACAACTGTGTTTTCATCGGCTTTAAATGAGCCTTCATATTTACATAGGAGTGGATTATCCTCTGACAGAGACTGCCCCCGCCATGTTTCTACAGTAGACCAGAACGGACAAGCTACACACTGGCTGTAGAGAGAGATTGTCCCGTTCCATGTTTGTACACGGCGGCTTGAATGACTTGGATTTTATCCACTGCTGGTAGACCCGTATGACCCTGATAAGCTAATCTAGGCTATCAAAACAAACACTATCAAAACAAACACTAATTATTCATTTAATGCGGGAACATTTTCTAATTAGGACATTCTGCAGCTTCTTGTTTGGATTTTCCTGTTCCATCTTAAAAAGTTCCACGTTTACATTCTGGCACCTGGGGCTTTATAAAACATGGTGCACTGCTTAAGGTGTGGTAGGAAAATTCAAGCACAAAGCTGCTGAATAAGAAGCTGAATGTCAGGAGCAAAATGTAGCTAGCTGCTCCACCATTTAAGGTGGAACAGGGAAATACAAAAAAGAAGCTGGTGAGTAAGAACCTCAATTCGGCCTCATAGGAGACTAAAGCTATCGAAACATCCTACATGGAGTCTGAAGTACGACTCTACCGATATGTATCTACACCAGAAGCAGATGTTAATGATTTTCTAAAAGGAGGGAGTGCATGTGGGCGTGGCCTAAGACCATAGTGTGGAGGATGTAGCTGAATCTGCAGAGGTATGAAAGCGTACGGTCATACGGGTCTACCAGCAGTGGATAAAATTCAAGTCGTTCAAGCTGCCGTGTGCAAACATGGAACGGGACAGTCTCTCTCTACAGCCAGTGTGTATCTTGTCCGTTCTGGTCTACTGTAGAAACATGGCGGTGGCAGTCTCTGTCAGAGGACAGTCCACTCCTATGTAAATATGAAGGCTCATTTAAAGCCAATGAAAACACAGTTGTCATTACAGGTCATTATACACTAATGAATCTGCTGATAGAGCTACTTTAAATTTTACATACTGCACCTTTAATTAATTAATTGGATTATTTTAAAGGACTGGAAATGTTTAGTTAGTTCGCCACACAGCATGATACTATTAAACCTTTGGCCAAGCTAATCAGCTAAAGCAGCATGCTCTGTATTGTTTAGGTGTTGAGATATATATATATATATATATATATATATATATATATATATATATATATATATATATATATATATATATATATAATGCATATTGTCTACTACTGCTCTAAAGCAGCCGTCACTAAGCCTCGACTACAGGGGTAGTCTCAGAACCGATCATCCAGATCTCAGATTTTGCTCTTAAAGGTAAATGCAATCAAATCTTCACAGCAATGTACCAGCATCTACTGCAAAGCCTTCCTGGAAGAGTGGAGTGTACAGTGTAGCCTCATTAACCTTCTATTGATGTTCTATTGTGAGGTTTGTCGCATTTGACATCAGTTTGTAACAATAACCTCTTCGATCAGATCCTGCTGACTGACTTCCTGCCTCGTTTCCTCTGTCCCCAGGTCAGGAGGTTATTGGACCAAGTGAGGTTCAGAGGCGAGGGAGCTGCCAATGTTCTGCTGCAGTATCTACAGCGTGCAGAAGTTGCATCACAACCTGTTGAAGAGGAAAAGCAACTCACTGCTGGTATGTGTGTGGTGTTGACTCGCGTCGCTCTTGAGTGGGAGGTTTGTTTCGCTCTCTGAAGTGACCTTTAAATTCGCAAACCTCACAATCAATACGAGAATATGGTTTAACACTGGAATGCACGTGTGGGAGTTCTGAGGGTCTTTGCTCACATCTGACATTTTTACACATACACACGCTCGTCATCAAAGGAACAGCTGCACCCAGAAGGAGATGTGGTAGTGCAGTGCGGTTGGGAAGGAAGATAAAGGTGACCAGGATCAATAACTGATGATAAATTTAGACTGATATGATCAATATTTATTGAGCTACACATACAGAAGTCTGTCTCTCAGTATGGCGTCGGGCCGCCGTGTTTGCTAACCCAACACGCCAGACGTCTCGGTATGGAGCTGTAGAGGTTCCTAATGGAGTCCTGTGATAATCCATCCCATGCAGCTTGAACATCCTCACACAGTTCCTGCAGATGGTGCGGTAGGGGTGGAGGTGGAGGGACACCAGGCCTTCTGGCTGTGTGAAAACAAACCGTTCATCTCGATGCTGACCACGGTGCCTCCACACACGGATTCGTTGGGCATCTCCACCAAGACTAAAGCGTGACTCGACGCTGAAGATGACCCGCTGCCATTCTGAGTCACTCCATGACAGTCTGGTACGACACCACTGCAGTCTTTGGTGACGGTGACGTGGTGTTAAGGACGGTCCTCATAACCGCCAATGGTGCTGCACTAACAGGGTGACTCATGGAGGCATCACTGCTCACTAAATGCCCAGCTGAGCATGGAACTTGAATCATTGGCATGTCTCATGATATCAAACCTCCCCACCAAGTTTGATTCCTATTGGTTGATTCCTTAAGGGTGCAGCTATTCTTTTGATGACGAGTGTTTATATATAACATAACTGTTATATTTGTATTATAATCTTACCACACATCATTACGGTTGTCCTCATTTTACCACCGTAAAGTTTGGTCTGTAGCAGACCTGCCCGCACTCCAGGAGTACCCCTTTCTCCCACTGTGTTTCCAATTGATGTTTTTTTCCAAATTAGTGAGACAAATGATACCAACAGCTATTTCTCAGTTTCTGTGTGGGATGTGTGCCGTGGTGTCTCGCAACCCAACCCAGAGGAGGAGCATGCTCAAATGACCGGACATGAGTCAAACTGTTTTCACACTGAAGCTGGTGTGTGCCTTGCTGGCGGTCATGTCTACAGTAAGCAGCTTTCACAAGAGGTTGGGTGTGAAAGTGGTTGACGCTCTCCGATAAAAAACTTTATTCGACCCTGCACATCTGTTGTAGCAGACTCTGTGGTCTGATGCATCTGCCACAGAGCTCTGTGCAGAGAAAACCAGCGTCTGTGCTGCACGTCGCTGACTCTTTCCCGTCCGCTGCCCATCAACACACACACACTGCACCGAGAAGGAGGTTTGGAACTGTAGAGCTGTTGGGAAGGAAGAATAACTGATGATAAATTTAGACTGATATGATCAATATTTATTGAGCTACACATACAGAAGTCTGTCTCTCAGTATGGCGTCGGGCCGCCGTGTTTGCTGACCCAACACGCCAGACGTCTCGGTATGGAGCTGTAGAGGTTCCTAATGGTGTCCTGTGATAGTCCATCCCATGCAGCTTGAACATCCTCACACAGTTCCTGCAGATGGTGTGGTAGGGGTGGAGGTGGGGCGACACCAGGCCTTCTAGACGTGTGACAACAAACCGTTCATCTTGGTGCTGACCACGGTGCCTCCACACACGGATTCGTTGGGCGTCTCCACCGAGACTAAAGTGGGACTCGTCACTGAAGATGACCCGCTGCCATTCGGAGTCACTCCATGACAGTCTGGTGCGACACCACTGCAGTCTTTGGTGACGGTGACGTGGTGTTAGGGACTGTCGCTGTAATGGTCTGTGTACATGTAGTCCTGCGTGGTGCAGCCGTCTGCCAATGGTGCTGGCACCAACAGGATGACTCATGGAGGGCATGCTATGGTAGTATCCGCATGACCCAGGAGGTGCACGACCGCCTCGCTTCCTGGAGCCTTAGGTTGCGACCCCTCTCCAACTTTTCCAACTGAATCAGTCGCATGTCCAACTTGGAATCATTCTGGGTGGAGCTTTTTGCGATGATGAGTGTATTTCACTATGTGTATTGTAATAATATGTGTGGTAGGGTTATATGGGCACAGAGGTGTTGAGGGTAGGCCAGTTGCCGTTAACCTCCACCCTGGTGCATGATCAGAAAAGCCAGTCAGCTGCTGCCTGTATGATACGAATGCAGTAGTTTGATTTTCAATTCTTGATCCCCAGATTGCCTACTCTACCAGAAGAAGCTCCGCAGCTCTGTCTCCGCCCAGAGCCACTTCCTCAGCACCTACGGTGGAACGGGAAGGTTCTCCCTGGACGATATCTACACCGAGTGCCTCCTACAACTGGCGCAAGACAACAGGGAGATCACGAGTCTAGGGTTAGAGGATGTGGTGGGTATGGCGGGGACTCTTAATGAGGAAGCTGACACAGTGCTTGTGTCTGGGGAGGCAGGCACTGGTAAAAGTACCCTGCTGCAGAGGCTCCACCTGTTGTGGGCTCGAGGGGCCTTGCTGAGGGACATTCTTCTGCTTTTCCCCTTCAGCTGTCGCAAACTAAGTGCCGAGCGAAGGATGCTGTCCTTGAAAGAGCTCTTGTTCTTGCACTGCTGCTGGCCAGACCGGAGTCAGGATGAGCTTTTCCAGTTCATTCTGGACCACCCGCATCTGGTCCTGTTCACGTTCGACGGCCTCGATGAGTTCAAGCAGAACTTCACAGATGAAGAGCGCCTTTGCTCCCCCACCCAGCAAGCACGCGTATCCACGTTGCTTTTTAACCTCCTCCAGGGTACCTTGATGAAGGGGGTGAAGAAGGTGGTAACCAGCAGGCCGCAAGCAGTGGGCCCGGCCCTGAAGCGCTACCTCCGCAAGGAAGTCCTCGTGAAGGGCTTCTCTCCTGTAGGCATCGACTGCTTCGTCAGGAAGCACCACAACGATTCCACCGTAGCTTGTAGGGTGATAGAGTCCCTACAGGCCAACACAGCCTTGCTTGGGCTGTGCCATATCCCAGTCTTCTGCTGGATCGTCTCTAAGTGTTACAAGGAGCTGCTCGGGTGCGGAGAAGGTAGCCCTCAGACCATCACTGACGTGTACCTCATGGTTCTGCAGCACTTCTTCCAGAGGAGGGTGCCACAGGAGCAAAGGGCCCTGGGAAAAGGTTGGCTCCAGAAACACCTAGACACGGTAATGAGATTAGGCCAGCTGGCTCTGGAAGGCCTCGAGAGCTCGTGTTACGTGTTCCCAGAGAGGGAGCTGCAGAAATACGGCATCACGGAGCAGGATGTCAGCCTGGGCTTCCTCATACACTGCAAGGACCTCTCGGACTCTACCGACTGCAAGCACTATGAGTTTCTACACATCACCCTACAGTGTTTCTTCGCCGCTGTCCATATCGCTCTCAGTATCAACAGCAACCGCTCCGTTATCCCAAAGCTCTTCCAGTCTCCGTGCAGGCAGCCTTCGGGCCTGACTCGCGTCTGCCTCGGGCACTGCATCGAACAGCCTGCGGAGGCTGAGGCCAACACGGCAGAGACCCCGAACCTACAGATCACGGCTAAGTTTGTGTCGGGTCTCCTGTCCCAGCGCCATCGTGGCCTACTGTTACAGTCTTGTCCTGCTGCCTCACTTGAATGGAAGTCCAAGCAGGTACTCAAGTGCTTGTCCAAGGGCATGCAGAGGCACTTCAAGTCAATCCCTCGCCCCGTGGAGGGTGAGAAGAAGAGCATGCACGCCATGCCGAGCTTCGTTTGGCTCATCACGTGCATCTACGAGATGCAGGAGAGCGGGATCGCTAAGGATGCGGTGGCTAAGCTGGAGGTGGAGCACCTGAAGTTGACGTACTGTAATATCGGGCCAGTGGAGTGCACTGCTCTGGCCTACGTGCTGAGGTACCTGCCGAATCCGGTCGGCCTCCAGCTGGACTACAACACGGTGGGGGATGTGGGAGTGGAACAGCTCCTGCCGTGTCTACACATCTGCCACTCCCTCTAGTAAGAACTGGAATTTATTGATAATTCAAATAGAATAAATACTATATATATATATTTATTTATTTATTTATTAAATGTATCAAATATTTATATATATACATATATTATAAATATATATTATTATGTACGTTGTTTGGTGTGAAATGCACCATGCTAGAGAAACCTTAGTAATTTGGTTTTTCCTTATAAGGAGACATTTCGCTTCCTGTACAAAACAACCGGTAAACATGTTTCCGTGGTTACAGCACCTTGCATGCATACGTCCATGCACTAGTTTGGATCCCCACACAGAGCAGGTTCTTTGTTTGTCCTCTGTAGTGAATAAACCTCAATATGACATCATTTCTTGCTAGTTTTGGAAAAACTGACCAAATCTTACACTTTATTGCCCCAAAATGTGAAATTCAGTAACCACCAATTTTACAGTCATGATATCGTCCCCACCATCGTCACCATCAAAACCACGTGTCTCCATTTTATGATCTTTTCTTTTATGTATCGTTTGATCACATGAGCCACCGTTTACACTGTGAATGAATGGAACAGAAATGGCTTAGAATTGCTTGGAGAAACGTTGGGTTCCATTGACTTACATTAGAATTTTAATTTTTTTAGTTTTTGGCCTCTCCTGTAAAGTTACCAGTTTGAAGGTACTTTGGATGATGGTGTGCAAAAGTGTGTGCACCTTCCTTTCCTCTCCTGCCTTTCTTCCATGGACTCCAATTACTGTTTTGTAACATGATTGATCTTCCATTTTAAGTTTTAAGTTTTATTAAGCAATTAATTAATCACTCGTTTAGCTATCTATTTATTTATGTTTATTTTGAGCTGAAATGTTGCTAAGTCAGGTCATAGTTCCACCTTTTTTACCTTCACGTTTTATTTTTACATTTACGTCTCTCTGCTTGTCTCTGTTTCTCTCAGTGAGTGTGTTTACACGCACTCAGTAATTGGATAACTTGCAGAAGATTTTGTCAGTAATATGTTCACCAGGTTTACATGCACTTGAGTAATCAGGTGATGAGGAAACTACCTGAGTCAGGCAGTAACTGGATTTCTACTCTGTAGCCAGCTCTGTAACTCAATAAGGCGTGATGTAAATGTAACGTACAATTCAAAACTCATGCCTCGATTTAAAAAAATAAAACTACATTCAGTTTACATTGAAAGATGAACGTAGATCATCAAGACCATGAAGGATATCCAAAATCAGTCAAGCATGATGCTGGTTTCAGCACTGCCCCCATCTCACAATTGCTAACTCCAGTCCCAGTGTGCTAGTTTCCAGCACTGTGGTCTGTCGTCACACATATCCAGACTGAGAAACCTGAAAGAAACCCGAGAATGAGTTCACACGCTCTGAGAAACCAGACTACTGAGCTAAAATCCAGCTCCCTGTATCAGATTTCTTAATAGGTCTCAATCCGATCTAGGAAAATCAGATACAGTGATGAGACAAACCTCCCCACCAAAGTTGGTTCCAGTCGGTTGAGTGTTAATAGGGATTGTGCACTCAGTGTGGAGAACACCGATTGGACATATGACTGACCGAGCATGCATCTGCTCAGGTCTGAATCCCTGAAAGTAGAATGCAGTAAATGAATGGATGTGAATAGTGCTGACTCATCATTTTTGGCCGAATTCGATATTAAATTTGATATTCTTTCTTTCCGTGTGTGATCATGTCTCTGTAGCTTGAGGAACAACAACATATCGGATGAAGCGATACGCAAGCTTGTCGAGAAAGGAGCGCAGTGCGAAAGCTTCCAGAAAATAGCGTGAGTACCGTAAACATCTGGCATCACCGTCTTCAGTCTATACTGTCAGCTGTTGAGGCACATGGTGGACGGTCTTTACATTTCCCACAGGTTATTCAACAACAGGCTAACCGACGACTGCACAAAGCACTTCGCCTGGTTGCTGAAGACAAAGAAGAACTTCCTCTCGCTAAGGTACCGTGTACATGGCTTTCATCTCTGACCACTGAAGAGCAGGGTAATACAGTATACAGAGGAGCGTATGGACTACAGTCTGGACCTGTAGAACTACCCAGTGTCCTGTATGGGCACTGTGTGTTAGGTGTTCTAGAATAAAGTGTGACAGAGTAATAAATAAAATGATCTAGAACAATCCCAGACCTCTGTTCCATGTTAGAAGTGGAAGACCGAAGCAGATTTATTGATCTCTGGTGTTTCTGATATACATGCCTGCTGATATACAGACTAGGAAACAATGACATCACATCGCGGGGGGCGGAGCAGCTGGCAGAGGGGCTGCGGCTCAGCAAGTCACTGCAGTTTCTTGGGTGAGATTTGTTTTATCACAGACGCTGTTTTGAAAAATGTGCACATACCTTCATCATCAAAGGAATCCTTACAGGGACAGCTGCATCCGTGATGCCGGGACGTCTGGCACGTTGGGTTAGCAAACATGGCGGCCCGATGCCAGACAGACTTCTGTATGTGTTAGCAAAACATGGCGGCCCGATGCCAGACAACTTCTGTATCATATCAGTCTAAATGTATCATCAGTTATCGATCCTGGTCACCTTTATCTTCCTTCCCAACACCACCTGCACTCCCACACCTCCCTCTGGGTGCAGCTAGTCTTTTGATGATGAGGGTATATGTGTTTGTATGTATTTATTGTATTTATTATTATTATTATCAATATTTATTTGTTCCTAAAAACTTTTATGAGCTTTACGTTCTATTTAAAAACATTCTCCAGTCTGCAGCAGTTTTATTGACTTAAGAAAATGAAGGAAAAAGCGATTTAAATGGGCAGTACTCCTTTATTTACTTAGAAAACCAGGAATATTAAAGAAAATACAAAATAACATGAATACAGCAAGTCATTTAACCAATTCCACATCTCTACTCGTGGCAGTGTTACTCGTAGTTGTCATCCAGTCCCTGTTTTGGCTAATCAGTGCCTAATTATTTAGGCTATAGATAACAGTATGGACCGTCGTCTCAAAAAATCGGATGTGTGAGCTAAAGTCCAATACAGAATTAAAATTACACGTCACTGATTTGGATCATAAGCTAAATCCTCTTTGAGGCGGATCCAGCGATTATCCGACCTGACACATGAAAATGGAGGCTGCTTTAATTAGTGCCAGTTAAAACTGTGAGGGGAATCTGTTAATGAAGTCTGAGGAGATCATTCTACCATGTGTTTCAGGCTATGGGGTAATAAGATTGGAGACGAGGGCACCGAAGCTTTGGCGGACGCGCTAAAGGACAGCACTACACTGATATGGTTAAGGTAGGATCGTCTTTCTGTTTGGTGTAGAACCGGTTTCACGTTCCCGTGAGATCTGGCAGGTGGAGGTAAAGATGAGTTTGGGTAAACTGATGCCTGTAACGGCTGTTGCTGTTTCGGGACTGTCCCCTCAGCCTGGTGGATAACGGTGTTGGGGACGCAGGAGCCTGTGCTTTGGCTGAGCTTGTGAAGAGGAGCACCACGCTGACTGAGCTCTGGTGAGTTGAACGGTAAAGGCACACTTCTGTAAACGGAAGCCTTTGTTTCCTTCTAATGAGAACGTACTTCCTCCGCCGCTTTGTGGTTCCCTCTTTTTATCCCTTTCTTCATTTTTTGTCTTTGTACTCATTTATCTGTCTTTCACTTGCTTTCCTCTCAGGCTAAACCAAAACAGCATTGGCAGGGAGGGTGTGGAGTGTATCATACAAGCTTTGGAAGTGAACACCAGTGTTAAGGAAGTGTGGTAAGACCATTAACATTATTAAACATGATTAGTAGACCAAATACTCGCCACCTTGCGTGTTTAAGGCGGTAGTATTGACGTTAGGCTCTGCGAGTGACGGGATCCATAGATTGGGAAGAGGTGCTACAGTGCAGGGAATGTCTCGTTCCATGTGTGGGAAATGGCTCCAGAGCAGATGTTAATGATTGGCTAAAAGGAGGGACTGCATGTGGGCGTGGCCAAAGACCATAGTGTGGAGGAAGTAGCTGAATCTGCAGGTGTATGGAAGCGTACGGTCATACGGGTCTACCAGCAGTGGATACAATCCCAGTCTACAGGGAATTCTCCTCGCAGTTGTGCCAGGGAAGGCATCCACCAAATCTGGACCAACTGACCAATTCTTAGATGCCAGAGTGTTATCTGCACAATGTTATTTAACTGTTGTGATGTGGTTCCGATTTAATAATATTGACCTGCCCAGAGGCTGGAGGTGAGAATTAGCCAGTGAGCTAAATCTGGCACATATACATTATGAAATTGTAACAGTGTTGATCAATGAATATTGTCCCTGTTAATTACATAACTAATTAGGTGTGTTAATGAACAAACAGATGTGACGAGCGCTGAGATAAAATCAAGGTGGGGTTTATTTAACAGGTTTGTAATCAAACACAGCAACAAGAAGAACAAGGTGGACATAACAGAAGGGCAAGACAGGGTCAGAGTCAAGAAACAAGTGGACGTCAAAACCAGGCAAACACTCAGACCAGTGAAAGGGCCAGAAGGGCACAGACAAAAGAGTACATCAGAGAATCAGAATAACGTCAGAACCAGAGTAGCAAGTGAGAGGAGTCACAGAGAGACCCGCTCGATACGCACAGAGTGACTATACTTCACAACAGGTCAGTGTGAGAGAGGAGTATATATCTTCGCAGTCCAAAGAAAAACAGGTATCTCCAAAAACGGCTACTTTACAGGAGAGGCCAAAAACTTAATTTAATTTGAATGGAAGTCAATGGAACCAGACGTCTTTCCAAGCAGTTCTGAGAGATTTCCATTGGTCCATTCTTCATGAAATTCACAAACAGTGTAAACAGCAGCCCATGTGATCAAATGAGGCTTAAAAGTGAAAATCAGCAAAAATGGAGATACATGTGATATACAAACAGACCACATTAACAACAGGCGTGATCAGTACTCTGGAGACTCAGATCTGGAAAACGGAACGGGATTGGGAAATGTGACGTCATCGGGTGGTGGGTTATGGGAAATGGCGTCCGGGAGATCTGGGATGTGAAGAGTGTGGTGTGACAAAGTCATAGTCAAAATTTGCACTGTGTGGAAACTTTATGATGAACGGACCGACAGAAATGTTCCTAAACTGCTCGAAACCAACTCCGGCTCCACTGACTTCCATTACAGTAAATTAGTTTTTTGCCCTCCCCTGTAAAGTTGCCATTTTGAAGACCCTTGTTTTTATTTGGACAGCAGCGATATTCCTAAACTGTCACTGTTTAGTGAGCACCACGAACAGCCCCGGTATGCAGCATCGAGTTGTCTGTGTAAACTTAACCTGTTGTGTTGTTGCAGGTTGAGGGGAAACAGCCTGAGCCCCGAAGAGGTGGAGGAACTTAGTCAACGTGAAAGCAGACTGACCTTCTGAAGCAGAAAGGGCAAAACACTGCCACCTATGATACACCTACAGAATAACCTCTTCCACTGACACTGACACCCCAACACCGAGAAACCAGCCCACCGGTTCTCTGCACCTCATTCTCCACACGTGGTGCTTTGGTGGGTGTGTGACTGAAGCAGGGCACGGTCACAACCCCTCTGTAGGTCTACACCGTTCTCAGTTATTCAGACTGGCGAGTGTCTTTCAGCTCGTAGGACATCAGAATGTTCATTTTGATGTTTATCTTTGTTTTTAATTTTCCGTTTTTACCTT
The DNA here is from genome assembly GCA_024036415.1 of Prochilodus magdalenae. Lineage (NCBI taxonomy): Eukaryota > Metazoa > Chordata > Actinopteri > Characiformes > Prochilodontidae > Prochilodus > Prochilodus magdalenae. Next base: position 382,320 of record JAMWET010003323.1, on the reverse strand, counting down.
CCGTTATTTTTTCCAGGACAGTTTCTCCCTCAGCAGCCAAAGATGAAAGAAAAACTGTGTGTTATTCTTCTTTTATTTAATAAGAGAAGGAAAAACAACTACATATAAAAACAGGACAGTGCATTTCCTGAAGGAAACGCGGAAGGATTGCGCAGCGCTAATGGTTCCCACTTCCTGCTAGTTGTGGTCGCTATGGGAGAAGCAAGGGATGAATAAAGGACGCATAGAGAAGTGCGGATTAGAGTGCGGAGTGTGGATTAGAGTTTGGGGATCTGCTCTGAGTGAGTACATGCCTTTTGGTGGGTGTAGGTTTAAGGAGACAAGGGGGTTTGGGTAGGGCCAAAAATGAATGGAACTCTATGGGGGGGGGAGGGGCTTGAGTCAAACCAACACTGACTTTGTCCTCCAGGGTCTGCATTAAGAAGGTGTCTCTGAAACGGTGTCTACTCTGAGGTCCAGGATATAATAACATCCATAAACGACAGGCCAGAGTAGATTCCTGAGAATATGGCTGGAAAAATATGGGGAAAAGAAGCTGCCTAGTTTCTGATTGGTCCTTGGCTTGGGCATATGCTTCTAGGACAAAAGTGAATTACTGTAGAACAGGGCTGGTCAGAGTTGGCCTGTGAGAGTGTTCAATCTGTCCCACCAAATAGTTACCATCAACCTTATCGCCTCATTAATGACAGAACAAACATGTTACATAATATATCATGTCATATGTGTGAAATTTATAAGTGTGTTTATATATCGTTGCTGTCCAATGAAAAACAAGTATCTCCAAAATAGCAACTTTACAGGAGAGGCTAAAACCCAATTTATTTCCAGTGTAAGTCAATGGAACCAGACTTTTTCCATATGACTTTTGGGCCATTTCTGCTGGTCCATTTATCAGGAAATTAACACACAGTGTAAACAGCAGGTCATGTGATCAAATTATACATAAAAATAAAAATCGTCAAAAATGGAGATACATGTTTTTTATTGGACAGTGACTATATATATATATATATATATAATGTTTATATTCTATATTATATTCTATATATGATGCACTGAAGATATATAATACAGGGTAATAATATAACAGGGTATTCAAACAGTGGGGCTACACACTCCGAAGTGGTACTACATGTTACATATAAAGCCAGATGAAACAGGACGAGGACTGGGAAATGAACTGTAGGGCTGCAGGTGTATGGTATTTAGTAAACGTTTGAAACTTATTTTTATTTATTTATTTTCTTATGTGTTTGGGAAGTTTCTGGTTTGTATATGTTTGGTAATGTACTGGCCAGTCCTGCTTACTGGAGCGGGACCTCTGACAGTATCAGGACTGTTTTTAAGATTTTATTCTCTTATTAAAGGACTGAGTTTTCTTTAAGCAGTAATGTGGATTTTCAACTACCTCACTTTCTCGCTTCCTCTCTCACTGCCTCACTGCCTCACATACACACACTTGCACAGACAGCCTTGAGAGTATGAGTTAAATTATATGGGGTAGATAGATGGATAGATAGATTTATATTCTTATACCAGTTATATTATCTATCTATCTATCTATCTATCTATCTATCTATCTATCTATCTATCTATATATCTACAGGTGCCCTTTCACCAGTCTCCCTACCACTCACACATGTACATATATGTATATATATATTTTTTTTTTAATATATTAAATATATATTAAATATTATATAGAGTTATTTCACTATACTAAGCTGTTCACATTTTAAGACTGTTAGATAGATAGATAGATAGATAGATAGATAGATGTGTGTGTGTGTGTGTGTGTGTGTATATATATATATATATATATATATATATATATATATATATATATATATATATATATAGCCATAGAAATATGGTAGAAATAGGTCAGTATGCTCATGAGTGATGCTCATGAGACAAGTCATATCTAAAAATATGACGGAAAAACAACACAGAGCCGCAGTGGCACTCCTCCTCCTCAATAACTGGCAGTGACCCGGAATGATCCTTGGCTGCTGCTCTCCTCTGGCAGGAGAACTGTCCCATTGGTCTCGTACACACACTGCAACCGAACTATCTGGAAAACCCCAGAAGGTGGGCTGTAAGAGCGAGCCAACGCATCGACCAATCAGCGACGAGCAACACTCTCCTCCACCAATCGGAGTAGAGCGCCCGCGGCCCATGAAGTTCAGTTGGCTCGATACTGTAAACGATCCCATTTAAATTTTATATAAATTTCCTTTTACATTTCACAGCGTTACGACACCGTTAGGTCTAATTTTAGCTAACCGGAGTGGGGTTTAAGTTGGGCTTCATACTGTTTAAAGTGTCCGAGGTAGAACAAAAAAACTGAGCTGGTTTCCTCTCATCACCAGTTGAGAATGCTAGCGAGTTGGTGGTGTTAGCCGGCTAGCTTAGCGACTCGTACAGTCGTAGTGACTGGGAAGCAGCCGGAGGCGACTGCCTAGCTAGATGGACCTGCTCCGTGTCGGATGTAAACACTGGGAATAAAAGCGACGAAGGCTTCACTCCACACCGGGGGCGGTTAGTTTTCATTCAGGAAGGAGCTGCAGCTGTGTCAGGTAACAGAAAAGTGCTTTATTGCTAGCTAGCTTGCTAGCTACGTTGGCTAAACAGGTTGTCCTTTTCGTAGCTCCAGCGAATATTCGCGAATTTCTCAGTTGGCTGTGACGACATTCAGTCCTTGGCTCTACCGCCATAAGCAACAAGTGCATGCCGTAAACAGGACCCTTAATAAACACGTCCTAACGCTAGAGAATGAGAAGCTGTACTCAGCAATAGCCGAGACTGTAGCTGTTAGCCCGTGTTAGCATCGGTGACTTCACAGTGCTGGTTTGATTTATGGTGATGTCATCGCCTTAGAAAACATTTCGGCTCCCCGTTATAAGCTACTGCGGTTTGGCTATTGCTAATGTGCTGTTCTGTTTTTGAGTAAAGGCCCTTTCATCACAGATACTGTGGTGGTCCTGCCAGAAAGCTGGACTGTGCTAGCGCTAGGAGGATCCCCTTCAGGATATCAGGTTGCCATGAGAGGATAGAGCTGTCACAGCTATCATCACAGATCTCTTTCCTCACTTGGCTATGGTGTATCAGCTGTGTTTAGAAACCACACACTGAATTGTGTTAGGTGTCTAAGTAAGTTGGGTAAGCCCCAGTTAAGTAACAACACTAACTGACAGTATCAGTAGTCTTGCAGAGTGGTATTTGCCTTGTTGTTGATCAGACCAAACGCTCTTTACTGTCTGCTACTTGATCAGACTTGATAGATCATGCTCATTGAAGCTTGTGTCCTTGAGCTATAGAACCCCAAGCTTTGGCAATTTGCATGGCTCTGTCATATCCTACATCAATCAGGAAATGGTGAAGCATGATGGCTATATGGATGGATGGATAGATAGATAGATAGACAGAGAGACCACTTCATTAATCCCAGATGGAAAGTTATGTATTACAGCTGCACAAAGGACAGTGGTGTTGCGTATTATGATGGCACCAGTGCGGTGGTGTATCGTCACATAGGTGTATCCTCCTGTCCTAAGTAGGGATGCACCGATGGATAATTGGATCGGATATCGGTAACAAAATTAGCTGGACTGGGTATCGGATAATGATCCTGTTTTGTTTGTGATGCATGCTGTGCCGTCAGTAGCATGTTTGCAGGGTGCCTGGCTAGTCTTAAGAACTGGAACAACAACATGGAGTAAGCTGAATGGAGGTATTCTGCTTTGCAAGCTTAGTACTGTTTTGTTTATGTCATTCCTGATGCCCTAAGTCAATCGCCATTGAAATCAGATGTAGAGGGGTCTGCAAAACGTATGCATCTGTGCTGGTATGGGAACTGGAAAAGTTGGATGGGTGCATCCCTAGTCCTGACCTATACAGCACAGCACAGCACAGAACAGAGCCATGCCAACACCCTACACAGTGCTGGTTTAGGGCTCTCTGGGTTAATCTGCTTTAAGTATACACGCTTGGTTCCCCTGCTCTGGGTGTAGCACTTAGGTGGATGTACAATGGCAGTAACGCCTAATTGTGTCCTCCTGTTGCTTCATATCAAAGCCCAGTAGAAGCACAACTTGGAACAGTTTCAGACCACTACAAAGTTATGGAAACTTGGAAAGGTCATTAAAGGTCACACTGCTTCACTGTTGTGTTGGACTATCAGTCAGCTCATGTGCTGATAGTGGTTTGCCAGTATTGAACAGGAAGCCTGGAGAGTGAATTTGTGTCTGTGAAATCCCCTGCAGCTTCACTGATTGTGCTGGGGGAAATCCGAGCGTGCACATGTTTAGTGAGTCAGTGAGTGTTCAGAGAGAGTGTGTGTGTGTGTGTGTGTGTGTGCGTGCTTGAATGACAGCTCAGGCTGCTGTGGCTTTGTAAACAGTGCGTGAATGGTGCTATCACAGCATAAGGGGAGTTTTAGATCACCCTTAAAGCAGATATGTGTTCCATCCGGGGAGCCACTAGGGGTTAATGGATTTGTGGGGTGGGTGCTAAGTCTGTACGGGGTGGTCTTGGGTCATGGGCCCTGGGGCAATTATTTATTTATTTTTTTTAATGGTCCTGAAATGCCTGTTTGCCCTGACCCTGTAGTGTAGCAACAGCCCTAACAAGCCTTAACACTGGTCAAATTAGCACCGAGTTTGTGTTCAGGACCGAGCTAGCATGACAAACACTGTGTCTGTCTGCTTACAACAGGCACAGATCAAGCCAAGATATTCAAGTCTAGTTTCCTCTGTTCTAGATAAGCTGGGAAGTCCTGCATACACTCATCATCTAAAAAGCAGCGGCACTTGGAAGGAATCAGGCGACTGATTCCTGATGTGTGGATGTGACCTCATGAGACATGCTAATGATTTCATGGTCAGCCACACCAGTGATGTAAGCAAGGACTGGTCGTACCACTGTACCTGACTGACTCTATAGGGTCGCCCTCTGGCACGTTTTCCATTCTGACTCTGTGCTGTTGTGTTGGTAGCATGCCTCGCTATAGAACCCCGACTCGAAGAAGAGTCTGAAAGCTGTTCCAGCAGCTGGAGGAGTTGGAGAGGGGTCACATTGTAGGGCTCAGGGAAGTGGGATGGTCTTGTTGACGTATTGCACGCCGTACTGGTTGTGTGGGTATTACCATAGCATGACGGTGGAGGCACCATGGTCATCATCAAGATGAATGGTCACGTCCAGAAGGCCTGGTGTCTGTACACCTCCGCCTCCGCCGGTGTAAATGTTTCTTTGATGATGAGTCGTTAAGGCTTTTACTGAACTTTTAGCCAGCTTCACCAGATGCTGATGGTGAGCGATGTAAACCAGAACCACCCTCTCTCTCTCTGTGTCTCTATCTCTCTCTGTGTCTCTCTCTATCTCTCTCTGTGTTTCTCTCTATCTCTCTGTCTCTCTCTGTCTCTCTCTCTCTGTCTGTCTGTCTCTCTCTCTCTGTCTGTCTGTCTCTCTCTCTGTCTGTCTGTCTCTCTCTCTGTCTGTCTGTCTCTCTCTCTGTCTGTCTGTCTGTCTCTCTCTCTGTCTGTCTGTCTGTCTCTCTCTCTGTCTGTCTGTCTCTCTCTCTCTGTGTCTCTCTCTGTCTCTCTCTCCCCCTCTCTCTCCATCTCTCTCTCTCTGTTACACTGTCTCTCTCTCTCTCTCTGTGTGTCTCTCTCTCTGTGTGTCTCTCTCTCTGTGTGTCTCTCTCTCTGTGTGTCTCTCTCTCTGTCTCTCTCTCTCTGTGTCTCTCTCTCTCTGTGTCTCTCTCTCTCTGTCTCTGTGTCTCTCTCTGTCTCTGTCTCTCTCTCTCTCTCTCTCTCTCTCTCTCTCTCTCCCTCCCCCTCCCTCACTCTGTCTCTCTCTCTCTCTCCCTCCCTCACTCTGTCTCTCTCTCACTCTGTCTCTCTCTCCCTATCTCTACACACTGAGCGAGATTGGTGTAATTTATTCATGCGCCAGTAAATGATTAATATTTAATTGTAATTTTGTACATTCGTTTGAATGGGTCTATAACGGGTGATGACTCGTACGCTGTCTGTTGGATGCTGGAAGTGCAGTGGTATTTTATTTGCCCTCTGTTCTGATTATTCCACTTGGGCAGGCGTTACAAGCTGACTGACCAGTGATGGTCATTGCCATTGACTAGCCGTGACATAAGAGCTAGAAATGCTGTATAAACGTCACATGGACTGTCTTCTGAGTCTGCTGTGTGTTATTGCAGTCGTAAAGCAGCTCTATAACTGAGAGAACGAAACTCTCAGAGCTGCTTTTGCTTTTCTAAAATCAAAAGTAATCTACCCAGCGTCGCTGTTTGCTCGAAGGACCTGTTATGGGATGTTCGAATCTTGTATTGTGTTTGGTAGGTTGATGTGCAAAAAACACCATATTGCCAAAAAACCTGATGTGTGTTACTACATGACCCTCACATTACAAACCTCATTTCTCATATGTAAGTTTCTGCTTAGATCTGATTTGACATAACAGTCCACAATTGTGTAGATAGGTGACTCAGATCTGTCATGGTTGTTAACCTGAATTGCCCGTATCAGGTGCTATCAGTAAGAAACCATCGCTGTTAAGATGATTTGGCTCTGATCATCCCTAGCTTCTCTTTACTCAGCTGTATTGCATTTCTTATATACAGGGGTTGGACAATGAAACTGAAACACCTGTCATTTTAGTGTGGGAGGTCTCATGGCTAAACTGGACCAGCCTGGTGGCCAATCTTCATTAACTGCACATTGCACCAGTAAGAGCAGAGTGTGAAGGTTCAGTTAGCAGGTAAGAGCACAGTTCTGCTCAAAATACTGCAATGCACACAGCATTATGGGACATACCAGAGTTCAAAAGAGGACAGATTGTTGGTGCACGTCTTGCTGGCGCATCTGTGACCAAGACAGCAAGTCTTTGTGATGTATCAAGAGCCACGGTATCCAGGGTAATGTCAGCATACCACCAAGAAGGACCAACCTCCACCAGCATCACGTAGTGACCTGGCCACTATCCTGCAAGAAGAATGGCTTAAACTCCCTCTGACCACTGTGCAGGACTCGTATATGTCATTCCCAAGACCAACTGACGCTGTATTGGCCGCAAAAGGAGGCCCTACACCATACTAATAAATGACTGTGGTCTAAAACCAGGTGTTTCAGTTTCATTGTCCAACCCCGGTATATGTATATGTGTATGTATATATTAGGGCTGTTCCCTGAATTTTGCCAGTCAAATCAGATTCGCCCGTCCTGGCAGACGATACGATTTCTCCATGTACATTATCTGGTAATCAGTATATCAGTTTGCATACGTTTCAGATCTGATGTCTGATCTAAATGCCTCATTTAGAAAGTCAGCAGAGTCACAGGAACATATTTCTGAACTAAAGAGACGTGACACATGATGAACAATTTGAATTTCACTTCTAACAGCTTCGTCAGTAGGAGGACCCTTCATCTTTCATCTCTCGTAAAAAATGAACTGCTAAATAAAACCAGATTAATCAATATTTAAATAATTTTTGGATGAAAAGAAGAACGGTAGACTCAAACTGAAATTACCTGCGCTGGAATCCTTATCTCTCGTTTATCGGCAGGCGTATTAAGTGACTGTACTTATCTTTAAATAAAAATAATCTCAGCTGTAGACGAATAAATAAATATATCTGTCATTTCGGTTCCAAAATAACGGAATTATAATAAACCAAACGTCTTCGGTCCGTTTTTCCTTCACCGCAAACAGCCATTACGTCTAAAACGAAAGTCGGCTCCCTCGTTTGAAGCAGTGTTGGATATCTGACTGAATGAAGAGCAGAATTAGCGTCACAGCCCAGCTAGAACTTAGATATATATTTATTATTTCACCAGCGAATCTGTCTGTGGAGGCATCGTGGCCTCACGGCACATGTCCAGAAGGCCCGGTGTCACTCCACCTCCACCCCTACCGCACCGTCTGCAGGAACGGTGTGAGGATGTTCTCAGCTGTGCTTGTGAATGGCCTGTTGTTGCTGACGCAGGCTGGACACTTCTTGCATTGTCATTCTCGGTCACCTGAGGAACGGTTGCTCTTCTGTTTTCCTCTACATATCTCTCTAACACGTCTGCATCAGCGTCTTCGAATCTGTGCCTTTGGTCACATCATGATCATAGCGGTATTAGCTAATAAGCTCACCAGCCAAAAATAAACCTTGCGTGTTTTAGGTAGTAGTACCTTCAGGTTCCTGCAGATGGCGCTGATCCATAGGTTGAAAAGAGGTGCTACAGTGCAGGGAGTGTCTCGTTCCATGTGTGGTAAACGCTCCAGAGCAGATGTTAATGATTGGCTAAAAGGAGTGACTGCATGTGGGCGTGGCCAAAGACCATAGTGTGAAGGAAGTAGCTGAATCTGCAGGTGTATGGAAGCGTACGGTCATACGGGTCTACCAGCAGTGGATACAATCCCAGTCTACAGGGAATTCTTTTTGGAATTGTGCCAGGGACGGCATCCACCAAATCTGGCCCAACAATGTACCTGCCCGTGTCTTGCTCTGTGTTTGTGTCAGCATGCTTGTTGCTCAGCATCTCAGTTGGCCTGCTTTCACATTTGTCTGGCTCCACATGACTCTGCTCAGTATAACCGTTCAGGCTTTCCTCTTTGGCAACCAGCTGCCGCTATTGTCGTCTGCTTGTTAGGCCCAAGTAGCAGTAAAACCTGTTCTCAGTGGGCTGCGGGGCCCCTTTCTCATTCATACGGCTGGGATTCTCACTTTCGCTGTCTGGTTGATGTTCAGCTGAGAGTCTGTTTGGTCTGTCTGTTCAGTGGAATGTTCTAGTAATATGGGGCAATGTACTGGTTAATCCGGTATACCAGTTAAAGACCAGCATTGTGTACAACCCAAGTTGCCGCTTTGGAGACAGCTTTATTACAACAGTCCAGTGTTTCCTAATGATTGTTTTCAGCCCCATGGTTTCTTTACTGTATACACTCATCATCAAAGGAACAGTTTCAGAAATAGCTGCACCCAGAAGGAAACTTGGTGTGTAGGCTTGACATTGTGAGACATGCCAATGATTCAAATTTCACACTGTGACGTAAGCTAGGACTGTCCTTATCGCTGTACCTGACTCAGCCACCGGCTGCGATTACAGACATCCAGCGAGCAGCGGTGTCCTCCATGAGTCGTCCTGTTAGTGCAGCACCATTGGCAGACGGCTGCACCACGCAGGACTACATGCACACAGACCGTTACCACGACTGTCCTTAACACCACGTCACCGTCACCAAAGACTGCAGTGGTGTCGTACCAGACTGTCATGGAGTGACTCAGAATGGCAGCGGGTCATCTTCAGTGACGAGTCCCGCTTTTAGTCTTGGTGGAGACGCCCAACGAATCCGTGTGTGGAGGCACCGTGGTCAGCACCAAGATGAACGGTTTGGTGTCACACAGAAAGCCTGGGTTCCCTCCACCTCCGCCCCTACCGCACCATCTGCAGGAACTGTGTGAGGATGTTCAAGCTGCATGGGATGGATTATCACAGGACTCCATTAGGAACCTCTACAGCTCCATACCGAGACGTCTGGCGTGTTGGGTTAGCAAACACGGCGGCCCGACGCCATACTGAGAGACAGACTTCTGTATGTGTAGCTCAATAAATATTGATCATATCAGTCCAAATTTATCATCAGTTATTGATCCTGCTCACCTTTATCCTCTTTCCCAATTACACTGCAATCCCACTCTTCCTTTTGGATGCAGCTGGTCTTATGATGATGAGTGTATTTATGATATTATTATATTATATAATTATATATATTTTGTATAACCTGTCATGTGGCTGTAGGAGTGATACATGTAAGTGAAGCTTTAGCCTAGTCAGTGTTGTGTTATTGAGTTTTAAATGTTATTGTTTTTTTCTTTTCCAGCTCCCGACTCGTTTACGATGTGTCTGTTCCACTGAAAGTCATGCGAGTCCCCAACACCTGCGTCCACTGACGCCTTGCAACCCAAAACTTCAACCGACTGCTCCCGTCGCTCTCTCCCCCCCTTTGCCAGCGATGCAGCCATGAGCTCTGCGCTGTGGAGCCAGGAGAAGCCAGCGGGCGGCTTCCGCGATGACTGGCGCTTCTACATGGTGGTGAAGGAGTGCGTTGTGGAGAAGCCACCTCAGAAGACCCTGCGCATCCCGCGCGGCAGCCTGGGCCAGGCGTGCCAGGAGCGCAACAGCCTGGGCCGCCCTCTGCCACCCAGCAAAGGCAAGCGCAGCTTGCGCATCCTGGACCAGACCAACGTGGTGGTGAGCGTGGACGAGCGAGACGTTCTGGAGCTGGACGAGAAACTGGCTGAGCTGCTGTTCCCAATCACCAACTGCGAGGAACGCTATGCCCTGCTGTACAACAAGCCCCGCCTTGACAGAGCCCGAGAGATTGACTGCGGCTCCAAAGTTCGCGTGCAGCTACGAACCGGCGATGAGCCGCTACCGGGTGTGGTCAGGTTCAAAGGCGCTCTGCTGCCTGACAGAGCACTGTCTGGGATATGGTTCGGCGTGGAGCTGCTGGTAAGGAATGGGGCTTCTTCACTGGGATGACTGCAGTTTTAATCTAGACCAGTATGCTGCAGTTTTGAAAAGTGGTAGTATGTCTCACACAGGCCCAATCCCATATCGGCCCTTGGTCCTAACACGTGGCCCTACCACACTGTCTTCCACGTTCACATCTAGGGTTAGGTTTGTCTGATTGGTGTTGAGATGGAGGGGACGGAGTGTTGGGGCTACTTGGTCCTTCAAACTTAGATTTTTCAGAGGCACACTCCAAATGGGGAAAATTCCCAGAATGCCCTGCAAATCATAAGCGAGATGGCTGCACCAACGACCAAAGAGTCCCATAAATAAGAGTATTTTAATGTTGCCTCTGTAGCTGAGCTGTAACGCTAGCACCGGGTTACATGGAAGTTTTTAACTGTTATAGCTGGCACTAGGCAACAATGGTGGGGGACATAGCTGAACAGAGATCTTCTATTTCCTCCTATAACCCCAGAAAAGCCAAAGGATCATTGACGTTATGAATTTGACAAAGCTGAAGTCGGCTTTTTAATGGAATTCCCCATTCCACCTTAAATGGTGCACCAGTTACATTCCGGGGCCTGTACAGGAGCCACAATCTAACTACGTGTCCGTATATAGTGGAACGGGGAATTCAAACCAAAACTCCCCCATAACAAACTTGGCTTCAGCCTGGTAGACGATGTTTAGAGGTGATGCCCAAGCCCACTGTGCTGCTGTTAAAATGCGATATTCAGGTTTGTTTTTATTATTTTGCCCGATTTAATATTTCAGATTTACTTAACCCTGTTAAAGCTGGTTCTTATTAAAAATGAGAACACCTCAGATTAAAAATGGCGGTTAACGGCATACACGGTCCACAATCTCCAAAAATAGGTTTAACCGAAGAATCTAGGATGGGTTTATTTGTAAATATACGAAACGCTGTATCTCCCAAATGATAAATTTACAGGAGAGGGATAAAATATACTCTGCCTTTAATCTAGGTCAGTGTAACCACAGCTCTTCCACTTTTTTCTGGGCCATTTCCTTTGGTCCATTCATTCTGAAACCTCTGTATAGTGTATAGAACAACAGGTACTTTCGAAAGATGTCAAATCCTGAAAAATCTATGGGCTTTGTTTTGACATCTGCGATAAGCACCATGAAACAGTAAGACATTTTCGACCATGTCGCCAACAACTATTTTATCAACTATTTATTATATTTATTATATATATATTTTTTATGTCCACAAAATGATCTCAAAATAGTAGAGTTCCTTTGTTTTTAGTTTTTATGTTTTATGTATTTTACTTGGGCTGTCCGAGACTTGGCAATTGACTGCAGTTTCAAATCAATAACTTGGTTTCTGTCTGATTGGTGCTTTGATTTATTTATTTTTTTTTCACCCACAAAGTTTTTTACAATGCTTACAAAGTTTTATGACTTGGAAAAAAAAAATCCAATGAAATCAGCTTTTGCCAAGTTTTTAAAAATGTTTTTAAGATGTTAAAAGCATGCGTTGTTTTAAAAATGCTTTAAAAAAAAATCAAAATCAGCAACACAATACTCAAATACTGCCTATACTGTGAGGTAGACTATTCAGCAACCTTAAAATTTTAATAATTAACTATCCCTAAATATATTACCCAGACCCTTTTGACTCCTGGGTTATTTGTGAACGTACGAGCTCAGATGTTTAATCTTTATCTGTTAATGACGTGCCTATATAGTACTGCTGTTAATGGTTTAACTCAAACACGCTCACTTTAGCTAAAGAAGAGCTGGATCGCTGGGAGTGGGTCGTAATACAGAGGCATAGCAGGACGGACACTACTGCTTCAGTTCAGTCCATGTGGATGGAGTACCGTTTCATGCCTATAGATGGCAGTGGCCACAAAAAGCCAGTCAATTCCATAAAACCTCTTTACCTTGTATATCCGGCCAGCTGCTTGGTACCCACTTGCCGCAGTGAAGGTATGACTAGTGTGGTCAGAATTCCTTCCTAATAAATTTGTTGGGATGTTATTTATTCCCATGGTTTCATTGGAAATTCTGGAGAGACTTACTGAGTGGTTTGTTTGAAGTAGGAATCAGATCTGAAACCTTTAAAGGTGTTGGTGTACAGTAACTCAGTAAGTGTAATGTTAGTGTGCTGTAAGTAGCGTGTTGGTGTACAGTAACTCAGTAACTGTAATGCGTTAGTGTGCTGTAAGTAGCGTGTTGGTGTACAGTAACTCAGTAAGTGTAATGCGTTAGTGTACTGTAAGTAGCGTGTTGGTGTACAGTAACTCAGTAAGTGTAATGTGTTAGTGTACTGTAAGTAGTGTGTTGGTGTACAGTAACTCAGTAAGTGTAATGCGTTAGTGTGCTGTAAGTAGCGTGTTGGTGTACAGTAACTCAGTAAGTGTAATGTGTTAGTGTACTGTAAGTAGTGTGTTGGTGTACAGTAACTCAGTAAGTGTAATGTGTTAGTGTACTGTAAGTAGTGTGTTGGTGTACAGTAACTCAGTAAGTGTAATGTGTTAGTGTACTGTAAGTAGTGTGTTGGTGTACAGTAACTCAGTAAGTGTAATGCTTTAGTGTGCTGTAAGTAGCGTGTTGGTGTACAGTAACTCAGTAAGTGTAATGCGTTAGTGTACTGTAAGTAGCGTGTTGGTGTACAGTAACATGGGTGAATGGGGTTCAGTACATCTCGTAGGTCTGTGATTGCAGTGACCATGGCTCGAGGCTGGCTGAGATGCGACAGTTCATCAACAGGCACCCAGCAAACGTTATTGACAGCATAGCACACATTTCAAAAGCATTACAGAGGGCATAGACCCCCATGGAGCGGCCTAATTATCTAATACCCAATCCAACTACCTATTGTTAATATCAGACCTGATATCTGATCCTAATATCTCATCGCTAATATGTAGGTGGTAAACAAGCTGGAAATGCACCACAGGTTGTTCTCGTCTGGTCTGGTGTGGTCATAGCGTGCTCGGTTTGAGGTGGTCAGTGAACGAGAGACTTGTGTCCGTGCTGAGATGGTTCGGGTGCTGAGCGTTAGCAGAAAGAGGGCGTGCCTCAGGACAATAGTGCCTTTGTGTCCTGCACTGGCGGGGCTGGTGGAGTGGGTTCAGGACACGCTGTATCCAGCCTTCTCCCCTGTGTCTGTGTGGAAGCTCCACTGGAATCCCAGGCCACGGCACAACACGTACCATTGTTATTACGACAGGAATTTGGTTTTGTTTGGGCCTAACGCAGCCCGTACATGGCGGCAGTGGTTGTTGTGTGTTCACAAAGCTGGTGTGTTGGGCAGTGTTTGGATAGGGACTGAGGGACATGTGCTTTGTCAACACACTGTCTGTTTTGTGGGCTCCTGCTAACTGATTTGTTCCTGCAGTCTTCGCTGTGTTCCTTTCAGATTCTGTTGATGTCTTTTTTATTTTCATGTTTATTTATTGGGCATATAAAGGTCACACATTTATTTATTTATTTTAATATTTTCAGAACAATTAAAGCGTAGCAGTGTAAGCAGTCTGAAACCGAGCGTCAGATCGGGGAAACTAGGCCTCTTTGATGGGGCTGCCTACTTTAATCAGGCACCATCCAAAATCCTATTTTTGGTCTCTGCTGTTGATTGCTTTGAAGTTAAGTTGTCGTACGTCAAGCATTTGTAGTTCTGATAAACATGATCCGTCTAATGTTGTAAATGTGATTTATAATGGGGTTATGTTCTATGAAATAGTCAGCCCTGTTTTATTTCCTATTTGGCCAGGATGACCGTAATATCGGTTACCAGTGTAGCTCAGTCCACCAGTCTTTAATAGAAGCTCATTCATTAGTCTGACCCTGACGTCTAGTCACATCATCATTAACACAGAACACTGAAGGAGAACAGGCTCTATTAGCTAGAACCAAGCTCTGATCAACAGGTCAAAACAAGCTCAACACACACTGACCGCTGTACCCTGATTGTTGGACTCTACTTACTGAGTTACTGTACACCAACACGCTACTTACAGTACACTAACACCTTACACTTACTGAGTTACTGTACACCAACACACTACTTACAGCACACTAACGCATTACACTTACTGAGTTACTGTACACCAACACGCTACTCACAGCACACTAACACCTTACACTTACTGAGTTACTGTACACCAACACACTACTTACAGTACACTAACACATTACACTTACTGAGTTACTGTACACCGACACACTACTTACAGTACACTAACACATTACACTTACTGAGTTACTGTACACCAACACGCTACTCACAGCACACTAACACCTTACACTTACTGAGTTACTGTACACCAACACACTACTTACAGCACACTAACACATTACACTTACTGAGTTACTGTACACCGACACACTACTTACAGTACACTAACACATTACACTTACTGAGTTACTGTACACCGACACGCTACTTACGGCACACTAACACATTACACTTACTGAGTTACTGTACACCGACACACTACTTACGGCACACTAACACATTACACTTACTGAGTTACTGTACACCGACACGCTACTTACGGCACACTAACACATTACACTTACCGAGTTACCGTACACCGACACGCTACTTACGGCACACTAACGCATTACACTTACCGAGTTACCGTACACCGACACGCTACTTACGGCACACTAACGCATTACACTTACCGAGTTACCGTACACCGACACACTACTTACGGCACACTAACGCATTACACTTACCGAGTTACCGTACACCGACACGCTACTTACAGCACACTAACACATTACACTTACCGAGTTACCGTACACCGACACACTGCTTACAGTACACTAACACATTACACTTACCGAGTTACCGTACACCGACACACTACTTACGGCACACTAACACATTACACTTACCGAGTTACCGTACACCGACACGCTACTTACGGCACACTAACGCATTACACTTACCGAGTTACCGTACACCGACACGCTACTTACAGCACACTAACACATTACACTTACCGAGTTACCGTACACCGACACGCTACTTACAGCACACTAACACATTACACTTACCGAGTTACCGTACACCGACACGCTACTTACAGCACACTAACACATTACACTTACCGAGTTACCGTACACCGACACGCTACTTACAGCACACTAACACATTACACTTACCGAGTTACCGTACACCGACACGCTACTTACAGCACACTAACACATTACACTTACCGAGTTACCGTACACCGACACGCTACTTACAGCACACTAACACATTACACTTACTGAGTTACCGTACACCGACACGCTACTTACAGCACACTAACACATTACACTTACTGAGTTACCGTACACCGACACGCTACTTACAGCACACTAACACATTACACTTACTGAGTTACTGTACAACACGCTACTTACAGCACACTAACACATTACACTTACTGAGTTACTGTACAACACGCTACTTACAGTACACTAACACATTACACTTACTGAGTTACTGTACAACACGCTACTTACAGTACACTAACACATTACACTTACTGAGTTACCGTACACCGACACGCTACTTACAGCACACTAACACATTACACTTACTGAGTTACCGTACACCGACACACTACTTACAGCACACTAACACATTACACTTACTGAGTTACCGTACACCGACACGCTACTTACAGCACACTAACACATTACACTTACTGAGTTACTGTACACCGACACGCTACTTACAGCACACTAACACATTACACTTACTGAGTTACCGTACACCGACACGCTACTTACAGCACACTAACACATTACACTTACTGAGTTACCGTACACCGACACGCTACTTACAGCACACTAACACATTACACTTACTGAGTTACCGGACACCGACACACTACTTACAGCACACTAACACACTACACTTACTGAGTTACCGTACACCGACACGCTACTTACGGTACACTAACACATTACACTTACTGAGTTACTGTACACCAACACACTACTTACAGCACACTAACACATTACGCTGTGTTTGAGCTGCCTTTGGAGATTGTGCTCCTGTTAGTTTTTGCGGTTCTGCTGTTGTCCGGGTTATCAGGGTTCATCACTGAACGTGTCACTTGCTTATCTTTTGACATCTGAAGTGTCTTTAGCTTAGCAATAACATGCTACGAGCAGAAGCCAGTTTATTTACTCAGACGAGTCATTAAGACGAGTCGTTAAGACGGGATTCATGTGATGGGAAGCAGCTAAGAGAGCAGACTGGAAGAGCCGGTGAAGAATTCCCCTGAATGGGTTACAGTGCTCCTGTGACTCAGTGTGCTGGACTTAAGCCTGTTCTATAGATGCTGCGTGTTTGAGTGTGACCTCTAGTGACCTCTCCTAATAGACGCGTGTAGCAGGTTAGTGTAGATGTTCAGTAGTAAAATACAGAAAAGAGTTTCCTCTACTGCAGCTAGGAGTTTAATAGACCCTGTACCGCATACACTACACGCAGGATGTCCTGTAGCAGCGTTTTGGTTTTTATGTTGTTTATTTGTTTTCCAGTTAAAATGAGCAACTCTAACTCTCCTCTCTCTTTCTTTCTTTCTTTCTTTCTTTCTCTCTCTCTCCCCCTGCTCTCTCTTTCTCTTATCTGTCTCTCTTTCTCTTATCTCTCTCTCTCTTTCTCTCATCTCTCTCTCTCTTTCTCTCTCTCTCTCTCTCTCCCCCTCTCCCTCTTTCTCTCATCTCTCTCACTTTATCTCTCTCTCTTTCTCTCATTTTCTCTTTCACTTTCTCTCTTTCTCTTTCTCTCACTCTCTCTCTCTCTTTCTCTCTCTCTCTCTTTCTCTCTCTCTCCCTCTCTTTCTTTCTCTCTCTCTCTCCCTCTCTTTCCCTCATCTCATCTCTCTCTCTTTCTCTCATATTCTCTCACTTTCTCTCTCTCTTACTTTCTTTCTTTCATGTTCTCTCACTTTCTTTCTTGTCTCTCTCTCTCTCTCTCTCCCTCTCTCTCTCTCACTTTCTTTCTTTCATGTTCTCTCACTTTCTTTCTCGTCTCACTCTTTCCCTCTCTCTCTTTCATCTCATCTCTCTCTCTTTCTCTCATCTCTCTCTCTCCCTCTCTCTTTCTCTTATATATCTCTCTCTTTCTCTCATATTCTCTCACTTTCTCTCTCTCTTACTTTCTTTCTTTCATGTTCTCTCACTTTCTTTCTCGTCTCTCTCTCTCTCTCACTTTCTTTCTCGTCTCTCTCTCTCTCTCTCTTTCTCTCTCTCTTTCTTTTTCTCTCCCTCTCCCTCTCTCTCTCTCTCTCTCCCTCTCTCTCTCTCTCTCTCTCCCTCTCTTTCTCTCATCTCATCTCTTTCTCTGATCTCTCTCTCCCTCTCTCTCTCCCTCTCTTTCTCTCATCTCATCTCTTTCTCTGATCTCTCTCTCCCTCTCTATCTTTCTCTCATCTCATCTCTCTCTCCCTCTCTCTCTTTCTCTTATATCTCTCTCTCTTTCTCTCATCTATCTTTCTCTCATCTCATCTCTCTCTCTCCCTCTCTTTCTTTCTCTTATATCTCTTCTCTCTTTCTCTTATCTCTCTCTCTCTCTCTCTCTCTCTCTCTCTCTCTCTCTCTCTCTCTCTCTCTCTCTCTCTCTCTCTCTCTCTCTCTCTCTCCCCCCCAGGAGGAAGGTCGTGGTCAAGGTTTCACGGAGGGCTCGTATCAAGGCCAGCAGCTCTTTCGGTGTGAGGAGGAATGTGGAGTTTTTGTTGCCCTGGACAAACTCGAGCTGTGGGAGGACGAGGAGCTGGAGGTGGATCACGTGAACCTAGTGGACAACGACCTGGAGGTGGAAGGAGATTACCCACCGCTGGAGATCAACTCTCGTGTGCTGGTGCAGACTCGGGAAGGGCCCGAACGAGGGACCGTAATCTTCTGTGACCTGTTGCCTGGCAATGAGACACTGGGCTATTACGTTGGTGTCGATATGGTAATCAGTTCACAACGTCAGACATGTTTCAGTTCTGCTTGTGCGCTAACCCCACATTGTCAGCATGGGAAACCAAAGCGCTGCTGTTCACTGGAGTGGTGTCTGTAGATATCTTGCTCAGGCAGTTTCAGTGTCCTTTGTCCTGGCTTGGCCCATGTGGTTTTAAATTAGGTATTACTGGCCTACTAATCTTTATGTGGTTGGCCATAGGCCCCGGGGTTGACTAGGTGACCTTTAGATTGGTCTGTTCAGACTCCTTTTCATTGACGTTCTAATGTTGTAAGATACCCTCACTGTTCCCAGAAGGAACTATAAATGGTGATACATTTAGACTGATACGGACAATATTCATAGAGCTACACATACGGAAGTAGTGTCTCATAATAGATGCAGGTATATACGCCTGACAAGCACACTGTAGCCGTCAGGAGCAGTAGGAAAGTACCGTGCCGTCCATAAAGACAAGACTGTCGCCTCAGATCATATAGTTATAGGAATGCAGTCTTGCAGGCTCTGCCCGTCTCCAAAGAGTTGGGTGTGCAGTGCTGAGAAATGCATGCTGTTGATGGGAACTATGTGCTCACCAGCGCAACACACTCTTAACACATCACCATGTTAGTGTCGCTGCAGTGTTGAGAATGATCCACCACACACATAATACCTGCTCTGTGGTGGTCCTGTGGGGGTCCTGACCATTGAAGACCAGGGTAATACAGTATACACAGATGGACTACAGTCTGGAATTGTCCCATACGTTCCTGCCTCCTGCTTCTCAGGCGGTATGAGGGGCCAAAAACAAAAGAGCAGTCACGCTTTCAGAGAGGGCGGATGGAGGGATGAAAGGGGAGGGAGAGAGAGAGATAGAGAGAGAGAGTATGACCAGCACTGTGGCCTGCTGCCAAACACTCGGACAAGACACCACCATCGCACGCACCGACTCCACTCCACCAGACCCAGCCCTTTAGCTTCAGCTGGATGTACACACAGCCAACAGAGCAAACCAGAGGTTCTGTCGTGGAGTTGAGCGGAAGTTCTGGAGCATAGATTGGACTGGCTTCAGTGCTGAGCTTCAGTATAGTAGGACAGTTGATCTAGTGCTGCATTTAGTGCTATTTAGCATATAGATGCTATAGCATAACTTTACAGGGCCTTGCATAGATGTCCAGTGAGAAATGGACATGGATGGTGTTCAGGCTGCACTCTATTAAGGAGCAGTGCAGTCTTGTTAGCCGTTGCTCTGTTTTTGCATTAGAATAGAAACAAGCCAGTCGTGAGTTTGTTTGTATGTGCGTACCTGGGGGTCCTAAATAATGGTGGTTGAGCAGTAAGTGTAGGGTACGAGATGAGCTAGGCCAGCGTCAGTAATAGGGTGCTGTACGTCTCGCCCTCAGGACAATCCTATTGGAGACTGGGACGGCGTGATCGACGGGAAGCTGCTGTGTAATTTCGCCAGCCTCGAGCACACCCGTCTCGTGCCCATCTGTGACATCATGCCAGGTGAGTGTTTGCTGTTTTCACCTGCCTGATTGGCCTGAACTGGTCGTTTTGGCAGTACGCAATTGAGGCGATGTGTGGGTTTGGGTGTTCGTGTGGGATGAGTTCCAGTCAGGCTGTGAATTAATAGGCTGCTTTGTGTTGGCTGAGAACAGCCATTCCAGACTCGGACAGAGTACGTTTGTTTGGTCTTTGTTGCTACAGGTTGGAGGTCTTTAATGTGTTTCCCATGTGTCTAAATGTACTTCAGTTGTCTGTTTAGTGTAGCAGCTTGGAGAGGAATGATCAGGGAGTTTCCTCATTGCTGCTTTCTCTTTAATCAGTACCAGTCAAAAGTTTAGACACACCCCTCTAAATGTTGATCTTAAAGACTTTACACTGAACAGCTCCAACTAATGACAGTCTGAACCCGTCCATATCCTGATACACCACATCTACTCCTGATGTACACAGTATGATACTCCTCCATATCTCCACCTCTAATACATATTTAGTGGTGTAAAAACTTTGATCTCTTTTTCTGCACAGTGTAAAAGCTCTAGCTCTCCTTTCAGGTTAGTGAATATTCATGAGGGACCGACCAATAGAATCGCTCCAAACCTGCTTAGTAATAAACCTTGTTCTATCAGCTCCACTGCAGGGTAAGGAAGCTGGTTCCTCCTCCTGTACAGCTCCACTCTGGAGGGTTTTAAGGTGGACTGTATAATTCCATGAGGGCTAGTTTATAGTTTGATGCCTTCTCTTTTATTCTAAAGTAAAGCTTTAAGATTAACAGAAGGAGAACCTGCTATGAAGAGCCGTCTCTAAACTTTTGACTGCTATTTTATGTGTATAAACCTGTGTGATTTTGTTATTTGGAGGTGAAGGGATAGGAATAGTTTAGGGATAAACACAACCAATATACAAGGTTTTCCACTTACCTTAGATATGGTAGCCGCCATGTAACTGGAGTCCAGATTTTGCTTCTTTAGATTATAGCTAAAGCTACGAGGCTACCACAATATAACGCAGCCTATGTTTCCCTCAACTTCTCTCAGCCTCAGACTACATCCAAGTCTTCATTACAGTTATAATATGCAATACAAGTTTTTTTTAATTTTTTTTTTTTATATCTAGAACATTACATCTTCATGAGTGTATTACCTCAGCTGTGAGGGTTAGCGGGTGCTAAATGCTGAAAATATCTAGAACATAACATCTTTTAATGTGTTACCACTGCTAGTAGCGTAAGTTAGTGCTAAATACCAAGAACTGTCTAGAACATTACATTTGTATTAATGTATTACATTGGCTGTTACCGTTAGCTAGTGCTAAACGCTGTAAAATATCTAGAGCCTTACACCCCCTTTAGCATATTACTTTAGCTGTTGGCGTTAGGTGGTGCTAAATGTCAGGAACTACCTAGAACATTACATCTCTCTGTATTACCTCAGCTGTTAGCGTTACATAGTACTAATAGCCAAGAACTGTGTAGAACATTACATCACTGTTAGCGTTAGCTAGCACTGAATGCAAAGAGCTATTTAGGACATTTTCTCTCTCAGTATATTACCTTAGCTGATTGCATTAGCTAAATGCAATGCAAAAAAGTGTCTAGAACAGTACGTTTCTGTTAATACATTACCTCAACTGTTAGCATTAGCTACTGTTAAGTGATAAGAACTATCTAGAACACTACAGCTGGGCAGTTCCTGTAATTAGCTCTTAGCTTCCACATAATGCTAGCGGCTCTTCTCAGAGACTTCTCAGAGACTGCTCTAAGTCGATTCCTATTGATTAGTTTCCAGCGGTGTGTTCCACAGAAAGCAGGAGATGAGTTTCTTTAATTTAGACTTTAATCTGGTTAAAGTTGTGGAATAGATCTGGAATTCAGACGTCAGGCAGCGTATTCATAACCACCTCGTATCGCAATACAAGAATTTAAACTGACTTTGTAGCTGAAACTGTTGACAGACACAGCGTGACCTCAGGTAAGTAAATATAACTCAGTGCTGCCCCCTACATGTTACACCACCAGTTCAGTTCAGGGTCTGCTTTGTTACTGAAAGACGTATCACGTTATGTGTGTTTTCTACCATATTACACAGCCTGACTGGAACTCGTCCCACACAAACACTGGGGCTGAAATATTTATTGTATTTTAAAATTCTGTTTGTTTGTAAAAGCAATTTGTCTGTTTGTCTGAGTACTTAATCTGGACTCACGGTTAAAGTGCACATTCAGCGAATTTAATTTTATTTTTTTTAAACATTTTAGTTTTACTATGAAGCAATGACACCACTTCTTATATATAGCAGGGATGTAGTAGTGGTATGTACAGTAAATGAGTCAAGTTCAGTCTTCTGGGACTAAATCAGGTGTTGAGTATCTTCTCTAGTGATGCTCTGTCAGGCTTGTACTTGAGGTTCCTTTCAATTTCAGGGGCATTTTCAGTTTGTAGCTTTAACTAGCTCATCTGTTGTTTTGGCAGTATGTTTGGGATCATTATCCTTATCTTTAGGTGCTGTTTATTGAAGAATAACGAGTTTACTCTTCAGGTTACTGTAACCTGGCCAGCGTGCTGTTGTGGCTAATTAATGGTTTGCATCTTGTGGTGTAACCTCTGTATTCCTTTACGTGATGTGCCCAGATAACCTTTATAAGACTCTTATGCAGCTAGCAGCTTTTAAATGTAGCTTGCGGTTGTTTTAAGCATTTGCTAACTAACAATAAATGCAAAAAAGATGAATCCCTTATTGACAAATTGACTGTTTATCCTTTACAACTAACATAAAAGATAAATAAAACAATTTCCAACATCTTTTAACTTTCTTTAACTTAAATTTAAATCCAAGGATGTGCAAAATAGCAGCCAAAAAAAAAAAAACAATAACAAAAACCTGTCTGCAAACCTTCTCCTTTATTGGCTCGTTTTGAACGCAGCTGTGCCCTCGATGTTAAGACTATGATGCGTGTTCGTAACTGTTGTTGTAAATTTGTTTTACTTTCTTGTTTTCTATTAGTTCCATATGTTCCCAAAGGGCTTTACAACCATACCCCCCATGGGACGGTTTGCCCAAAAGCTTACACCCAGGGTTTGCCTTCCTGGAACAGAATAACACAGAGGTATTTATGTTAGGATTTGAGATCCCGGAAGGCTTACCCAACAGGGGGCGGAACATCATAAAAGGTCTGTCCCTAAGCCGTTTGTGTTGGACTCGCACTGGATGAGCACTCCAGAATAAACCCCTGTAAATCTCTCTTTAATTGACACCTAAAAAAAGACTTTGAAGTATTGTGGACAGATTTGTTGTGATGAGAAAGTGGTTTGCTTCTCCGTTGCGGCTTCATTAACGAAATAAGAGAGCAAACATTTAGAAATAGAGAATCTTACAGCTGATATCATGAAGCAGGATGACTGTTAGCTCTAACGTTAGCTAGCTAGCGCAGCTGATTTACCGAGATGAATCTTCTTTGACGTGTTTCACCCTCAGATGCTCCTACAACTTTTTCTGAGCTCAGCGTCAAACGCTCCTACGGTTTGGGGGCTTTTGTTGTTGAGGCTGCCATTGCGCTTTTCTTAACTCCCAAGTGAGCACGAAACATTTCCAGTTAGTGTAGGAAACACTCATGATGTCATCACCGAGTCGATTATCGTTGCAGTCCGTTCAGTTGAGTGATCACATCAGAACCCCCAGAGCAGCTAGAGGAACCGGAGCACTAGCACCATTGTGGGTCTCCTGCCCTGTTTCTGCAGTCCACCACCCCGCACGACCACAACCTTTACAGTGTCCAGCTTCTGGCTCTGATCATGGACACTATCTATGGGTCGGCTCCATCTTGCAGGTACTACCTGCTGGACTGATCAGACTGGATCTCTTCCTGTCAGTTCTGTCGTTCTCTTCTCACCCGGTTTCGACCTCAGGCGGTTGGGTTCCGCCCTTGAGCCTGGTTCCCCTTGAGGTTCCTTCCTTTCCTCGCCGATTTTCTGTGAAGCTGGTTTGAAACAACGTTGGTTGTAAAAAGCGCTATACAAATAAATATTGATTAATTGATTAATTGGCTGATGGCTGATAATCCCATCGATCATTAAAGCACTGTTTAACTAAAACCAGTACCCGTGTCTGTAACAGTGTTCATATTGATCAGGACTCGAGTGTAACCGAGCGGTTATGTGGTGTATGTCTGTGTGAACGGGGTAGAGATGTTGGGTCCATGCGGCCGGCTGTGTGTGTTAACAGGCCGCAAACAGAAGCTCTTTTGTCTGACTTGTTTTCAGAGCTGGTGTGAGGCTTCAGCTTTGTCCGGCCTCTCTGTCCACTAATTGATTTATCAGTATGTATATCCACACATGCAGAGGTAGGGGATAGTTCACATCTGAACACTCAAGAGAATCCGTGAAGAGTTCCTTCCTGTTGAAAGGAGAGCTCTGGGTCGAGTGGGCCTCCAGAATGCAGCCTGTGAATGTTAATTACATGGTCTTTTGGCTGGTTTAAATGTTCCCTATAACTGCTGATGTCCTGGGATTTTCACACACAGTAATATCAGAGTTACTCAGAATGGTGTGAAGAAGGCAAAGCAGCCAGCTTGTTCTTGAGAAAGGTCAACCAAGAATGGCCAGACTTGTTTAGGCTGTCGCACAGGCTACACGACCTTGGTTAACCACAGTTGTGTGTAGTTGTGGTGTCCATCAAGCGTGCTCAGCAACACCAAACCTCGAATGGGTTACAGTATCTGAAGGCCACTTTGGGTTCCACTTCTCTCAGCTGCAGTGGGCACAGTATCACCAACACTGGACCGTTGAGGGCTAGCCATACATAGCCTGGTCTGATGAATGGCACCAACTTCATGATACCATGGGCCCAACATGCCTGTCCAGGCTGGTGGAGGTGGTGCAATGGTGTGGGGAAAAATGATAAAGGAAACGTACACAGTGAATGGGGGTTCTGCACACAGGAACGTCTTGTTGTTGATAGGGGTCAACGTGGAATGGCCAGACTGGTTCGAGCTGACACACAGACTGCAGTAACTCGGATAAAGGTTGATGATGGTCCGATGTAAATGTAAATAACCACTACATAGAGTTGTAGTAAGAATCTAGAGTACTCAGATTCTGTCAGACTCCGATCTGAAGACCCCTTTGGGTTTCACTTCAGTCAGCTCCGGTGGGCACAAGATCACCAACACTGGACTGCATAGCTATACGTAGCCTGGTCTGATAAATCTCCATTTCTGTAGAGGCGTACCGAACGCATGGTTAGGATTTGGCACCAACAGCATGGACCCAACCTGCCTTGTCAACAGTTAAGGCTGGTGGTGGTGGCGGAATGATGTGGGGAATGTTGTTTCCGCACACTTTGGGACCGTTAAGCCAATTAATCATTGCTCGATGTCAACAACATGATGGTCCAGAGAATTGTGGAATCTGTGCCATGAAGAACTGAGACTGTTTTGAGAGCAATAGAAGGCTTTACCCGGTATTAGTGCAGAGGCCTTCCTAATAAACTTCTTAGTGAGTGCAGATTACAGTAAACCAAGTTTCACGTTCCCTGTATGCTTGATTTCAAGAACTGTAATTGACTAGAAATTGATTTGTGGTCAGTTAATTTATGCCAGGAAAATTCCTGTGTGGCTGATGGCTCTAATGTTGAATGGTTTACCGATTCTGTACTAGGTACTGCCATACCCTGCCTTTAAAGCGGTGTAGATTCATTAGTCGTGTACATTCAGAATGACAGTGTTTTATATTCTGCGTATTTCCTCCAGGTTGTGTCGATATACCGCAGTGAGGCAGTGTATGTTTGCTCTGCTTCGTCTCCCCACAGGCAAACCTGATTATATGTTAGTTGTAAGCCTGGCTGCTGTGTAGCGCGTCCACACGTCCGGTTTTTCAGCTCCCTGTCCTCGGTACCTGTACGGACGACTGTTAGTCCTCTTTTCAGGATGAACCGTTTTGAATGTTCACTCGCCAACAATATTGTTAGCCATAGGCTCATGTTCGTGTCACAAGACGTGCCTTGCATTTCATTGGTTTACCAAGGTCATAGGTCATGTGTCATTGTGACTCGCCTACCGCCTAACCATAGGTCAGCCCTCCCGTCTCACTGATCTGTTCCACCAATTAGGTGAGTAATTCTAGTTCTAGTATCGGGCCTGACACCGCACATCTCCATTACAGACACAATGGCACTTTCGTGGTATAAAATGACCTGTAGGTCCGACTGAACTGAGTGAATAACTTAGAAGCCCTAGAGAGTCATCTGCACCCTCGCTGATCCAAAAAGACCCCACCGGAGCGGTGCTTGAGAGTCAGTAGATGGCGAATCTGCGGAATCTCGAGATAAGGTTGTGTTCAAGTTACGTAAGCTGCTGTATGCCTACGATTCCAGCACCAGCAATCTGAGAGCGCATCTCGAAGATATGCATCCCCTCCAGATATCCACGTTACCTCTGATAAAATCACAGTCGCAGGCGGTGCGTTCACGCAGCTCCCAAACAATAGAGAGCTCAGAGCGGAGGTTTGGGTCTGTAGTCGCACTGTTGTTTGGTGCTCCTTTGTGTAGAGGGACGTGAATTTGAGGAATCTGATGGCTTGAATGAATGAGCTCAGTTTTTGGCCACAAGCCTTATAGATAAAGCAGACAGAAGCAAAGTATTATTTCTCATACACCACCGACAGTCAGCTAAAACCCCGCCTGCAAAACAGGTTTACCAACTACGCAAGCCGAGGGGGCCGACACATCCAGCCTGGCGAGGTATCTCGCCGTCAGACATGCTGACTTGTACATGAATTCAGGGAGCGACAGGTGAGCGGACATGCTAGAAAACACAATTACATAATTTCCGTAAATGTAAGTCAAACAAGTCTCAATTATTTTGTGGCAAAGAAAATGATGTTTTATTTCACCGTCGGAGTTTAACAAGGCAGCTGGGGGCAGCGATAACCGTTTAACTTGTGTGGTAAACATCTGTATACGTGTTCACACTGGTAGCGTGAGCTTTACCAAACTTCTAACCTGCTAAAATCAGACGTTCACAAGAATGCAGGTCAGGAACATCAGTAACGAATGAGTGATTTAAACTCGGAGGTACTGCTCAAATTGACGGCATGATCATTTTTTAACGTGCTCAGTAATTATTTCTGTTGCTCTCAGGCGAGCTCAGACCTCCGTGGACGTGTATTGAGTCTTATGAAACTGTATGGGATCTGATTATGGGCTATCTTTAAATTGAAGTTAGCTGTCAAAGAAAGCAGGTAAACTGAAGAACACAGGGGCATCAGGTTACTGCATGTCACATAAAGCTTTAATAACACTAACACTAGGGCTGTACCCGACTCAGAATTTTGTCAGCTGAATCGGATTCATCGTGGTCGACGATTCGACTATTCGTTCACGTTTGTTTTCTCCATGTACATTATCTAGTAATCAGTAAATCAATTTGCATACGGATCAGATCTGATCCTCCTCATTTAGAAAGTCATCAGAGCCACAGGGACATATTTCTGAACTTAAAGAGGCGGGGCTTATGATGATCGATCTGAACTGGAGCCTGATTTAAATACAGAGTATAGCGCCGGGCAGCAGCTCGTATTAATGCTAAACATTAGCTCTTAGAGCTTATAGTCTTTTAATCTCACTTCTAACAGCTTCTTCAGTAGGAGGACCCTTCGCCTTTCATCTCTCATAAATAATGACCTGCTAAATAAAACCAGATTAGTCCATATTTAAATTATTATAGATGAAGAGAAGAATGGTAGACCTGAACCCGTTTGTTATATTCCCCGCGCTGAAATCATCATCTCTCGTTTGTCAGCAGGCGTGTTAAGTGACTCTAATTATCCTTAAATAAAGATAATCTCAGCTGTAGACGAATAAATAAACATATCTGTAATTTCGGTTCTAAAATAACAGAATTATAATAAAACAAACGCCTCCGCTCCGTTTCTCCTTCACCGCAAACAGCCGTTATGTCTAAACCGAAAGTCAGCTCCCTCGTTTGGAGCAGTGTTGGATGTCTGACTGAATGAAGAGCAGAATTCGGTTTCATTTATTCAGATTCTCTTCTTCAGAAGCTCCTCCAGACTTTCTCTGAGACATCGCTCCTCCCGTGTGTCTCAGCTTCATGGCTTTCTTAGCGGTGAACCACCAGCGCACGCCGTCACGTGGATTTAATTTTTTAGCAAGGATACGTCACAGCCCAGCTAGACCTTTAATATATATTTATTATTATTAATAATTATTAAAACGTCTTTTACATTCTTAAAGTTCTTGTGCATTTCTGTAAGCTTTAGTCTGTTTTACCGGGGGGGAAAACAGGTTACTGTTGTCAGTCAACTTGAAGGGTCTCAGTCGACTTAAAGGGTCGCCGACTAACGATTCGAATCGACCTTCATCTAATCATTTGTAATAATGCAGTTATTAATGTTTCTAGTGTTATAAATGCCTGTAGACCCGTTTATTATCCATAATGGATGAACATGAATGGAAAATAAGTAGTAGCACATAAACCACAATTTTATTGGGCATGATAACAAAAAAAACAGAAATGACATCAGCTGTAATTTCCTGCATGCTTGGCCTTGCGTTTACATTGTGAAATATTATTGTTGTTATTTTATTTATTTATTTTTAATGAATAAAATAGCAAACAGTACATTACTGTTCTTGGTGTTTTAGGCTTTTGCCATGGTGCTGTAGTGTAAATATGCGTATTGAGATATTTAGGCAGATACTGGATCAAAGTCGTCATTTTGTTTTTGTGGAAACATTTCTAAACATATAATGTGGTATGTGTTTGATTATTATGGCTGTAGGAAGTTGATTGCTTGTATCTATAATCATCCAGATGGGGGAACTCTTGGTGGTTTTCCTCGTTGATCTTTTATCTATTGTAAATAAATATGGCAGCTTGTAAGCGAAACCACCTCAATCTCATTTTTCAATTGGCAGAAACGTGTTGTTTTAAAGTTGTATTGTATTTACAAAAACTGTATTGTTGTAAATTTGATTAATTTCTTGTCTTCTGTTGGTCTATTAGTTGTTTTTTATTCTACGTATACTATGGAGAACATTTTAACCATTCCCCCCTCCCCCAGGGAACAGTTTGCCAAAAGCTTATGTACTGGGGAAGATTCTGCGTTCCTGGAACAGAATAACGCTGTGGTGTTTACAGTGGGACTTTAGAAACCGGGAACGCTGACTCAGCAATTTGTTTGTGTCTTTAGACTGCGTTCAGGGACAGGTGCTTAGCTAAGATCATACCCAAAGTGTTCTCCTCTCTTCAACTGACATCCTAACAAGACATTCCCACAGTATTTAAAGACTTCTAGACGGTAGAAGGCTAGACGCTACTTCTCTGGCACAAACCAGCTCACCGCTGACACATGCTTCTTTATAGCTGATGCCCAAATTTGGGAACAGGTTCACATTTAGTGCATGTGTGCAGTTTTGAAAATAGACTGAGAATTTCACATTGGCTGGAAAAAATCTATATACACATACCACGTTAAAAAAACGCTCACCTGGTACATCCTAACTTCCTGACTTTGGCTGTGCGTTCAGACGCTGATGTCTCTTCTGCTCGATACTCCATTATATCCTATGGCAGGTTGCGGATTACATGAACTACACTACAGTGACTGAACCAGAGAGCACACACAGGACGTGCAGTATGACCGTTCTGCTCTCATTCCTTCCTGGAAGATGATGTTCTCCCACTGTCCTTCTATTTTTTAATAATGTTCTTATGATGAACATCATCTCCACAACCACAGGACACGTCTTTCCACATGCTTGTTTAGCCAATGAGAAGCTACTCACTGCATCAGTTAGGGTTAAATAACTTGTTGCCAGCTAAAACAAAATATTGCTTTGATAAATCCAGGTGGGGACCTTTTCTTTGGCCAGGCCGTGTGTGTATATATATATATATATATATATATATATATATATATATATATATATATATATATATATATATATATATATTATATATATATATATATACACACACACACACACATATATATTCCTTAATATATGCTTTAGTACATCGAGTGACTCCTGTCGAATCCAAACACTGAATCGGTGAGGCCAGTCATTCTCTGAGTAGAGAGTTTTTGAGCCATTTGTGATTTTCACACAGAGGAATTAGTATTCCGCATTTAACCCATCCCAGAAGTGAAACACCCACACACACTAGGGGGCAGTGACACTTGCCCGAAGCAGTGGGAAGCCCTATCCACCGGCGCCCGGGGAGCAGTTGGGGGTTAGGTGCCACGCTTAAGGGCACCTCGGTGGTTACTGTCAGTTCAGGGAATTGAACCAGCGACCCTCCGGTCACAAGGCTGGTTCCCTAACCTCCAGAGGCCGCGACTGCCCAACCATGAAGAACCATTATGTGCCTTTGACCGCCATTAATTCCTCATAGTTCACATATGGAGTACACTCTGCCGTCTGAAAACGGACTCATGCTATTTTGACCAGTGCACCAAATGTGAAGTTGTCTCCTGGCGTTTCCTGACATTCTGAAATCTAAAATGTTCAGTTTGTAGATGTGCAGGGATTTCCCAGGGTTGGATTTCACTCTGTCCCGGTTTGGAAGCTGTAATCAGTCACTGAATCGTATCTGTGTTTGTATGTGCCTTTATTTTACAGAGTACTCCATGCAGGACCCACGGCTGTCCAAACCCAGCTTTAATCCGAGAGGGAGCAGTGACAAGTCTGCCAGCCAGGGCAAACCAAAGAACAAAGGTACCGCAGCTTGCTTCCTCCTCAGTGTTTCTAGGGCCCGGTTTGCACCTCCAGTACAAGGGAGCTTGATCTTATCTGGGACGGGCCGGTGTGGCTGCAGGTGTCCTAAATGAGCAGGGACCCAATTCTGCTTGATTAGTCTTGATGATCATGTGATCTGCTGCTTTGTTGGAATGAAAACCTGCACCGGCCCTTTGTGGATGAGATTGGACACCCCTGCTCAGGTACCTTCTGATCTGAAGACAGTATTAGTTAGTCTCCGTTTTCTTAGCTCAGGAATGACGTTGGTTTAAACCGGAAGCAGTTGTCTGCAGGGGTAGCTTTATTTAAAGTGGAAGCTACGCCAGTAGTAAATCATACCAAGTGGATGGAAGAGCATCCAGTCAACACGCGAATCGAGCTGCCTACGTCACATCCTAAACAAGTCTGTCTGCAGGAACGTGAACTTCAGTTTGTCTACAGAACGTGTTTCTTATATTGATGCGGTGTTTCCTAAGAATGCCTGTTAAATCAGTAGTTCATCCAAACTGTGCTTATCATTCAGCCTAATTACGGTTATTTGGTTGAACTATAACTTGAAATTAATGCAAAGTATGAAATAACCTTAATGTCCGAATAGTAAGGAACAAAGTAATTACTTATTTACCCAATTACTACTTATTACCCAATTACTTATTTACCCAATTACATATTTGCCTTATTGCTGCTTATTTACCTAATTACTTATTTACTTAATTATTTACCCAATTACTTATTTACCCAATTACATATTTACCTTATTGCTACTTATTTACCTAATTACTTACTTACTTAATTATTTACCCAATTACTTATTTACCCAATTGCTTATTTACCCAATTGCTTATTTACCTAATTACTTATTTACTTAATTGCTTATTTACCTAATTATTTACTTAATTACTTATTTACCCAATTACTTATTTACTTAATTTCTTATTTACCTCATTATTTACTTAATTACTTATTTACCCAATTACTTATTTACCAAATTACTTATTTACCCAATTACTTATTTACTTAATTACTTATTTACCTAATTACTTATTTACCTAATTGCTTATTTACTTAATTACTTATTTACCTAATTACTTATTTACCTAATTGCTTATTTACCTAATTACTTATTTACTTAATTGCTTATTTACCTAATTATTTACTTAATTACATATTTACCCAATTGCTTATTTACCTAATTATTTACTTAATTACATATTTACCCAATTGCTTATTTACCTAATTATTTACTTAATTACTTATTTACCCAATTGCTTATTTACCTAATTGCTTATTTACCTAATTACTTATTTACTTAATTGCTTATTTGATGTTGCTTTTCTTTGTGAAAAGTCCAATAACAGTTGGTCAGATCTCTTTATCCTCAGTACAGTTTCAGGAATGTCCGGATGCCCTGCTCTGTTGGGGCGGGTTATTTTGGGGCTTTCTTCTTGCCAGGTTTTGCTGAACTTTCTCTTGAGCGAGCATGAGCTGATGTGGATATGAGCTACCTGTGCACAGCATGTCTCCAAAGCAGTGCCTCCCTCTCTCTCTCCCTCTTTCTCTCTCCCTCTTTATCTTTCTCTGCTTTTCTCTTCATAAATGCAATGATGTAAATAAATATTGCCATGCTCTGAAATCTCTTGCTGAAATCTCCTAAAGGGGTGAGTGATGTACTTGTACTAGATTTGTGCAATTACTCTATTATATGTTGACTGGTTATGGCATCTGTGTTCAGTCACATTCACTTACTGACATCTATGTACACTCTTTTTTAGCCTGTATCGCCAGATAGCTCATATTGTACCTCAAGCCAGTAGTCACTGATCTGACATTTAGTGAAGTGGCCAAATCAAAGTGGAGCAACATATAGAAACATGTCTAGTGCAGTAAAATGGCCATAGTCAGACAATAGAGCCCATTCTAATAACTCTAATGACTGAATACCATTTGTGTCTACCTGGTATTAGCGCATAAGGATCCATATTAGCGTGTCGCGCTTGAACGTCTCTTCTTAACTTCCTTCACATGATTAATATCCGTATTCTAGTTTGTTTGGCTTTGACAGTGCGTCAGACATCGCATTTAAATCAGTTTGGACTAAATCACGTGCACAGTTGGCGGATCTGATAAGCCATCTTAAGTAGCTGGGGTTGCACCCTGACATGAAGCGATACCACATTTGCATACGTTTCCTTTTACTCAGCATGTTTTGAATGCCTTGACATGCTCGATGTCTGAAGACGTCTGCTTCTTTAGTTTTGCATTGGAGTTATGAGGCTAGGGTGCTTATAGCCACTGATTAGCATTGGGCAGACAGCATGTTGAGCCTACAGAATAAGCGTGTGTGGTTTCTGACTTTCTTTAGCAAATAGTGAGCACACCTGTCTGAGAACATTACACAGATATTAAGCATGCAGGTAGTATATTGCTAATTGAAAGGCTGTAAACTTCTATTATTATGTATATTAATATTATTATTTTATATATAATAATTACCCAATTACTTATTTACCCAGTTACTTATTTACCCAAGTGCTTATTTACCTAATTACTTATTTACTTAATTGCTTATTTACCTAATTACTTATTTACTTTATTGCTTATTTACCTAATTACTTATTTACTTTATTGCTTATTTACCTAATTACTTATTTACCCAAGAGCTTATTTACCTAATTACTTATTTACCCAACTAATATTATTATTAATATTATTATTTTATTTTATATATAATAATTACCCAATTACTTATTTACCCAATTGCTTATTTACCTAATTACTTATTTACTTAATTGCGTTTTATATTATGTTATATTATATATTATATTATAATATTTTATTTATATTAGCTTCTGTTATTTGTTTGTAGGGTTGCAGTGACCCACTAAAATCAGCTTAACTAAAAATTCGACCCAAATCAGCCAAAATCTTTGGCAGCAAATTCAGTAGTCGATTAATTGGTGACGTCACGAGCTCATGGGCAATGCTGAGCTTCCTAAAGACCCATGATTGTAGAGTTTAGTTGCAGCAGAGTGTAGACAGACTGCCGAATGCACCTTGCACCTTAACCTCTCCAATTTAAACTAATTTTAATATTTACCTGATTAAGGGAAATTCAGTTTTGTCATATTTGATTGCTACTGCTTTGCACATCCTTGGTTTCAAACTTTGTCAGATAAAATATATTTTTTTATATTATATATTTTTTATATTTTTATACGGTTTTATTTATCTTTTGTATTAGCAGGAAAGTTCATTACACCACTGACTCTTTAAATGGCTTATTTACGGCAATTGGTTCCTGTCCAGAGCGACTTGGTGAAGTGCCTAGCGTTCAGTTAGAGGATGTACCTAAGCTAGTATGAACGGTTTAGAGTCTAAACGGCCCTTGAGCTCAGACAATGCCGGAGCAAGGGTCAGTGGTGATACCTAGAAAGATGAATACAGTGTTGGATACAGCAGAAGCGCAACACCTAGCATTACCAAGCCAGCCCTGGTATCTAGAGAGAAGATGAGCTAAGCATAGCACAGGTGCAGCATTTCAGTATTTACGTCGATTCATTGTTGGTTAGCCAATACATAAAACAAGATCTCAAGAATTTTTTTTTAATTTAACAATTTATAATCCGAATAATCAAATATTCGCTTTAATAATTTGTAGATTATTCGACGATCTAGCTTTGTAACTTAAATGCGAAACCAAAGAATCAACAAACAGACATGTGATGTAAGGGCAAAGTTCAAGATTCAAGATTCAAAGCTTTGTCGTATGCACAGTAAGGAAACTAGTTTCCCTGTACAATGAAATTCTTACTTTGCTGCCCACATTGGATGTCATAGAATAAAAAGTATAAATATAAATAGACAAATAACAAGGATCAAAAATTAAGCATGCAGAGAATATATAAAATAAAATATAAAATGTAAACAGTTTAGAATTATACAGGCTATACACCATCACCATCACCAAGTTACACCAAGTTACACCATCGCCACCTACAGATTATCTACTGATGTTCGGATTGTTAGCAAACTGTCCGGTGAAACTCAGATGATGCTAAACAGCATTAGATTCGGATCTGGGTTAGCCCCTGCTCTTTGAACCAGTCCCCTTCAGGCTTTTGCGAACCTTGGTGCTATTCAGGCAAGCGGTTATTGAAAATGCGTCAAATGATTCAAAATTCAAATGTGCAAGCCGTCAAATGTGCAAACCGGAACAGAACCTCTTCCCCGATGTTCCAAATGGTCTTAGTTGAGTAAGTTTAGGGTTGCGGTTAGAGTCAGATTGGTGTTAATAGCAGTGGAAATGTGAATCTGAAGGTGAAGTTTATGGTACGTTAAGTATCTAACGGGCGTGTCTATACCGCACACTCACTCCCTCTCTCTCTTACCCACTGTTTTCACTGTGTTATTTAGGGTTAGGTCTACAGGCTGCCAGCAGGAGCAAGTCTGAGTTTTATTATACGCTAAATGGCAGCTCTGTCGACCATCCGGCCCAGTCCAAATCCAAAAGCACATGGTACATAGATGAAGGTAATCAATGGCCGGGAAATGTGAATGATCAGCAGGAATGCTGAATGTGTAAACTGGTCAGTGGATCTTATCAGCAAGATACCAATAGAAAGTTCTCTACCTGATGGTTATTAGATTAGTGTAGCTGTTGGCATGTTTGGGGTGGAACGATACATAGATATTGAGGTTCAGGTTTGATTCTTAAGGGTTGATTCAAATTTGACTGCTCTGACAGCCTGACATTAACAAATAATTTTTTTCCACTCTGCTGTATAGTATTGACCTGAGAGTTTGCGAATTGTTCCACCCCTAATACACATGCCGTGTATGTCCAAAAGTTTGCAGACACTTTGTCCGATATTCAAGGTATTATTAGGGTGTTCGTCCTCTATTGGCTGCAGTAACAGCCTCTGCTCTGTGAGGATTTGACTGAATTTGGCCACAAGAGCATTAATGAGGCCGGTTACTGAGTCCAGAGAACACTGTTCCTCTGCTTCGCATCCCAGTGCTGGGCATTAGACATGGCGATCTTGCTCATGTGCGGCTGCTGCAGAATGTCTGAACTTTTCTATGGAGGTTATAAGCTCACCAGGCAAAAAAAAATGAGTCACCTGTGACTGAAACGTACCTAATATCATCAAAGAATTGTGCAGGTGGTCCAGATTTGGTGGCCCAGCTTCCCTGGCACAATTCCTAGGGGAATTTCCTGTAGACTGGGATTTTAGCCACTGCTGGTAGACCCGTATGACCGTACGCTTCCGTACACCTGCAGATTCAGCTACTTCCTTCACACTATGGTCTTTGGCCACGCCCACATGCAGTCCCTCCTTTTAGCCAATCATTAGCATCTGCTCTGGAGCCATTTTCCACACATGGAACGAGACATTCCCTGCACTGTAGCACCTCTTCTCAATCTATGGATCCCGTCACTCACACCCCGCAGAATTTATAGCCCTGTCGTCCTTGTGCAGCGCCATCTGCAGGAGCCTGAAGTTACTACCACCTTAAACACCTGAGATGTGTATTTTTTTTTTTTTCTGGTGAGCTTATAAGTCAATGAAGGCAAATAAACACCTGTGTCAGCAAAGGGTGGATCTTAAAGTAGCTAAATTAAAGTACAGGGTGTCTGGCCACTTTTGGACGTATAGTGTATTAGTTTATTAGTGAGTGTGTTTGGAACTTGCTGCTAAGAGTCTTTCTCCACCTGTATCTAAAACAAGACAGTGAATGTTGGTATCGATCTGTAGGCAGAGGGCTTTCGTTGATCACATCATTCCTACAGATTAAAACATTAGGGTGTTCACATTATTTCAATATGCAGACACCACTATGTTAAACACCACTTCTCAACCAACAGCTGCACCCAGAAGGAATGATCCGACAGCAGTGAAGGTCTTGAATGAATGATTTAAGTTTCACACTCAGCCGTGCATGTGACATAAGCAAGGATGGCTCTTATCGCTGTACCTGACTGACCCAACAGCCACCATTACAGACATCCAGCGAGCAGTGGTGTCCTCCATGAGTCATCCTGTTAGTGCAGCACCTTTGGCAGACGGCTGCACCACGCAGGACTACATGCACACAGACCGTTACCACGACTGTCCTTAACACCACGTCACCGTCACCAAAGACTGCAGTGGTGTCGTACCAGACTGTCATGGAGTGACCCAGAATGGCAGCGGGTCATCTTCAGTGACGAGTCCCGCTTTAGTCTTGGTGGAGACGCCCAACGA
Organism: Prochilodus magdalenae; assembly: GCA_024036415.1. Classification (NCBI taxonomy): domain Eukaryota; kingdom Metazoa; phylum Chordata; class Actinopteri; order Characiformes; family Prochilodontidae; genus Prochilodus; species Prochilodus magdalenae. The sequence continues at coordinate 345,362 of JAMWET010003323.1, read as the reverse complement.
ATCTGTGTGTGGAGGCACCAAGATGAATGGTTTGTCATCACACGTCCAGAAGGCCTGGTGTCCCTCCACCTCCACCCCTACCGCACCATCTGCAGGAACTGTGTGAGGATGTTCAAGCTGCATGGGATGGATTATCACAGGACACCATTAGGAACCTCTACAGCTCCATACCGAGACGTCTGGCGTGTTGGGTTAGCAAACATGGCGGCCCGACGCCATACTGAGAGACAGACTTCTGTATGTGTAGCTCAATAAATATTGATCATATCAGTCTAAATCTAGATCTATCATCAGTTATTGATCCTGGTCACCTTCATCTTCCTTCCCAACACACCCAACCCTCCTTCTGGGTGCAGCTGTTCTTCTGATGAGGAGTGTAAATTAAATCGGACTTTAAGTTTATTGGCTAGCATTGAGCTCTTGTAATTCCTCGTCTGCTTGAATGAACAGGGCCTCAAATACCACACTCTGACCTGTGTGTTCTGGTGAAAGCCTTTTACGAATGATAATTGACTCCACCTCCTCTCCATGTGTATGTGAATGTGCATGCACATTGTTAGTCCTCACCCAGTGGTCCCGGCTTTGCGTCACAGTGACCTTGGTGAATGTTTCCGATTGTAATATCACTCTGAGCTGCATCCTTCATCTGCATGAGCGAACGTTCGTGGTGGGCTGTGGTGCTGGTGGAGGGGTTATCGCGGTCTCTGTAAAGAAAGCTGGTGGTGTTATGGGTTGCATGGTAATTGGGCTGTTGCTTTGCTGTCGTGCAGTGATGTCCGTGGATCCATATGCTTCGTCTTTTCACTTTTCTTTTCTCTTTGTGCCAGCTTCTTCCTTCCTGCCATTCCCCCATCCTATGTCAGCCAATGCATACTTCACGATGTGTACTGGTCTGAAGGACTTGAAAGAATAGTTTGTGAAAAGATGAACTGTAAACAGTTTCCCCATTTCCCTCTAATAGGTTTCATTTTTCCCTCTTGGTTTTCCACTGGAGCCATGAGGGTAATGTAGCTTACCAGTAATGGGAACTTGAAGGCAACCAAATTAGCACTACTGCATTAATTACTCAAAGAATGAACCAAAGTACAGACATAATTAATTTGTAAACTTTCTTTGGGTGGGCAAAAGTCCTTGCTTGTTAGCTGTATTAGCTTCCCCAGTGCAGGCAGTCTTCTGTCACCAACCTTGGCTTGACTAATTGACCACATTTGAGGAAAATGGGGAAAAAATTAGACTTTTTTTTGCCAAACTATTTCTTTTACATGATTCATTTACTAATTGTACCAATGTACCAATGTGGAAAAGTTCGAGTGCTATATAGGGCTGGCCCGAGTAATTTAAATATTCAGTACTTGTTTGAGACACTAGAGTTCAGTTCTATGTTTAGTTTTACTTTTAAACTATAAACAAATAACATCAACTTATATGGCCAGCGAAGACTAATTCACGAGAACACTTCACCAGTGGATGGAAATTATTTTGTTTACTTGATGTGTTTGTTTAACAGGGTCATTAACCTACATAATTCTGAAAGTTGACCACCGTATATTTAAATGACCAGTTGGCCAAGATGATAAACCATATAACAGAATTAATTGTGATGTTAGATTTGAGAATCCAGTAATAATTTTTAAACCAACAGTAGAATATGACTCTCTAAGCCCCCAAGAAGCGAAGCTAAGAAATTACCCAGGTTTTTAAACTCTTAACTAAGATGTTACAGTCACGGTGTTGATTGGTTGTTTTGCCTGGCTGTTTAAGCTCATTGGCAGACCTCCTTCAGTCGGCTTAGTAGCAGTATTACATGTTCGTGAGTAGCCTGTTGTAGCTTGTTGACAGTAAGTCAAAAATGTAAGAGCACTCATTAACAAAGCCTGTTATTGTCTCTGGATAATCTAAAACTAGGCCAATAAACTTTGATCACACTAAACTTCTTAAAGACGGCTGTGAATCCAGAATGATTCCTAGATAACAATGACCAAAAATGAAGCACAAAACTTAGAGCTGTTTTGATTGAACTAATGTACATTAATATCAAGCATTCGTGACGCTTTGCCTCAAAACAGCACTATTTTGTAAACAGTTGGAAAAATGACTATGTATATGTGGAAAAATGATCCGTACAAAAATGATGGCAGTGGTTGGTGAACCGCTGAGACGCAAGTTTGATGGATATATAGCATTACGTATTTGAGTCCCATTCACTCTCTGGTAAAAACGACATTAGAACTGAGGGACTCAATACCTCAAACTAGTTCACTAGCCGCACTGAAGGAGCATAATACCAGTGCTGCTGCTGTTGGGGTCATTCCCACGCATAGGAGCCTGGCGCAGGTGTGTAGCTGCATTCTGTGAGGTGGAAGTGACCACTGTTTCAGTGGTCCCTCGGTCCATACCTCCACTCTTGGCTAACTCAGCTATATAAAGATGAACTAGCTCTCACTATAAAAACAGCAAACTTGAAAAATGAAATGAATCCTGCAACATAGGTCCGTGGTAAATTGGTGAACTGAACTGTAATGGTTAATAAATAAAATGAACCTTAACCTCTATATCAAAAACCCGCATTTGAATCACAGAGCTACACACATAAGCCCCAAGACAAGCCTGGCCGTACATGGTTGTTGTCTTTTAGGTATCTTATTGAACTGCAGTGCTGTTGAACGTGCTTTATGTGTGCAAATATAGATTTCTGGATTGATTCTGCGGCTTTTATTGGTGAAATGTGATTCAGATTAGGGCAACTGAAGTCCAGCGAAAGCTTGCCGGCAGTGGGACCAGCCCCGGTACTTTCTCTAGGTTCTAGAGAACAGGAATCTGTTCTAATTCTCCAATGAGGGCCAATCTTTCCAGAGGTTTCCAGACTGCCTAGTGATTTCCGAAGTCCTAGTCACACCACACCGCTTTTCGAAGCCTAGCTCCCAGTCCTTCACCGTGCTTTTCCACATTGGTGCATCTTACTGCACCGAGGACCTTTTTAGAGTTTGCACTACCTTAGCTGGTACTATTCACACTCTCTCTCTGTCTCCTGTCAGTCGGCGAAGACCCAGCTAAGTCCCTGACAGAAACGCCTCCCGACTTCAACCAGGCTTCCCCTCCTCCCCGAGCGCCGTCCACTGCCACCTCGCTGTCCAGCGACAACAAGTTCCACTCGCTGCCTTTCAGTCTGAATCGCAAAAGTGGGCCCAATGGGAGCATGAGCCATGGCCCACTATCCCTCTCCGTTCAATCGGTGATGGGAGAGCAACAAGAGGCCCCACCCCCTGTGACCGCCCCTTCCCCAAGACCGGCATCTCCCCCTAAGGGTCAGCCAGGGCTAGAGGTGGGGTCACTGGTAGAGGTGAAAGAAAATCCACCGCTTTGTGGGGTGATACGCTGGGTCGGCCTGCCACCTGGACTACTGGAGCCACTGGCGGGACTGGAGCTGGTGAGTTTTATTTGTTGTTTTTGTTTTCATAGTTTATTCTTTTTGTTTATATGTAATATCTGTTTATTAAGGGGCTCATATCGTGGAAAACTGGTCCATGATTATTAAAAAAATAAATAAATAAATAAAAAATTTATTTATTTCTTTATATATATATATATATATATATATATTTTTTTTTTATATATATATATATATATATATATATATATATATATATATATATATATATTATTTTTTTTTTATATATATATATATTTTTTTATAATCATGGACCAGTTTTCCACAATATGAAGTTTCCAAACATACAATTAATAAGTCTATAAATATAGAGTTACTACACAATAGAAACAACCTGCTTTGAATTCCTCATGGTTGTGATGGCACATAAATATTAATAATAAATACTTAAAATAAATAATAAAATTAATAAATAAATAATTTAGGATAAAATCCATTCAGAATACAGCAGTGTAACCTGCTCACTCACAGTGCGGTGATAAGGAGGGCTTAGTTTTAAGGCAGTAATAAAATAATTAAAATAATTACAGTAAAATAATGACATGTTGTCAGTAAGCTTCATTGTAGTCTTCCAAAGCATCCAGATATCTAACAAGAGTGCCTAACATTTCCACTTAACGGACTCCCTCTTCTGACCTGCTTCTTGAACAAGGCCCAGTAGATTAATTCTAAAAGGGGAAGGGAATGGTTATGCCAAAATGAACTGAACTCTTTTTGCTTAGTAATTCATTACGCATATTACCATACACATCGTAAACCGCCCTTAATGGGGGAAACCTATAAGACGCATTAGAGAAAATCATCCCTTGAATTATTATTGAGTATAACAGTTTAGGAATAACTGAGAAAGGCAGTCTACAGGTCAGAGTTCCAGTAGCCACCCGTTCTTCTAAAGCTCTGTCTATGGAAATGGTTCTACCGTTTTCTTCCCTCCTGTAGGAAGAAGAGTGTGTCGGGTGCACTGATGGGACATTTAAAGGCACGCGTTACTTTACCTGTCCTCCGAAGAAAGCTCTGTTTGTCAAACTGAAATGCTGCCGTCCTGATTCTCGCTTCCCTTCACAACATCACTCGCCCAACCCCATCGAGCGCTGCAATTCTATAGGTAAAGAAGCACGCGTATACACATTCCCAGTACGGCATCAGTGCTGCTACCCTACACATTCAAACAAACACGTTTACTGAACATGCTTACTCTGTACACATATACATATATACAGCTCTGGAAATAAATTAGAGCCCACTCCAGTTTTCAGGTTCTCAGTGAGGAACCGAAGGTTGGGTTCTAGCTTTACTGGCAGATACAGTGAGCGTCTGGTTCATAAGAACAAGGTCCAACAGCAAACACACAGGACAACACAGCTACAGACTGGCAGAGGGCCAAACCCCCTCTCTACTGACCGTGATGAGCACCACCTCATTCCAATGTCCCTTACCCACCGTAAGATGACCTCGAGTGACCTACAGAGAGACTGGCGAGCGGTGGCTGGGGTGAAACGCACAGCGAGCATGGTTCTAAAAACAGGCTTCTGGAGGTCATTAGTGATTTTCTAAATATACAGATCTAATACAATATCTGATCTGGAGTTTGGGAGACATGGTTCCAGTAGTGTAGAGAATCAAACAGAACCAACACAAACCCAGAACCTGCACACCTAGAGACACTGATCAGTTACAGGTGCTCTTTGAAGAATTTCCAGAGCTGTATGTGTGTATATATATATATATATATATATATGCACACACATACATGTAGCTACATGAATTTGCATTTATGGGTGCATGAAAATACAAGAATATGAACATGATTTGCATGATTACATGAAAATAAGTTGACACATCTACAGATTTTGCATAGGCTTGTGTGTCTTGAGCACTGCTACTGTGTGATTAGGACTTCTGTACAGCAGTACACACCAGGGCTGAGTGGGATTTCAACCTTTTAATGTATATTGTAAATTTTCAGATAATTTATAAAATGAGACGACCGTTTCTCTGCCCAACCATCCAGCCGTCCCCATCCCCCACAAGAGTGTAATGTTAAAACAGTGGTGAATAGCGAGGAGACAGAATTGAACGCGGGTCTGTGTATGAGGAGGAATAACATTAACCTTCCTTAGCGTTGCTGAACTCCCAGCGTGAACACGTAATATCTACGCTGCAGCCTGCGCTCGTGGCTTCTGTCCTGTCTGTGTGTACATAGCAGCTAATGTTTAAAGTTCCTTCACAGTAAACACCAGAACAGGACCTGACGCCTAAAGAAGGAGTCTGACTGGGGTAGTACAATTTAGCTTAACAAGCAAACTGACAGCAAGCGAGGCTTTGGGAAATGGAAAGTGATACTAGAGAGCATGGATGGATGGAGGGATGGAATGGAGGGATGGATGGATGGATGGATAGGTTGATTTGGCTGGCTGGCTGACTCACTCATTTGGTCGGTCACTCACTCGGTCGGTCGGTCTCTCACTCGGTCAGTCACTCAGTCAGTCACTGGCTCACTCAGTCACTGGCTCACTCAGTCACTCAGTCACTGGCTCACTCAGTCACTCAGTCACTGGCTCACTCAGTCACTGGCTCACTCACTCAGTCACTGGCTCACTCACTCAGTCACTGGCTCACTCACTCAGTCACTGGCTCACTCACTCACTCAGTCACTGGCTCACTCACTCACTCAGTCACTGGCTCACTCACTCACTCACTCACTCAGTCACTGGCTCACTCACTCAGTCACTGGCTCACTCACTCAGTCACTGGCTCACTCACTCAGTCACTGGCTCACTCAGTCACTCACCCAGTCACTGGCTTACACACTCACTCAGTCACTGGCTCACTCATTCACTCACTCAGCCACTGGCTCACTCATTCACTCACTCAGTCACTGGCTCGCTCAGTCACTTATTCAGTCACTGGCTCACTCAGTCACTTATTCAGTCACTGGCTCACTCAGTCACTTACTCAGTCACTGGCTCACTCACTCACTCACTCAGTTACTGGCTCACTCACTCAGTCACTGGCTCACTCACTCACTCACTCACTCAGTCACTGGCTCACTCACTCAGTCACTGGCTCACTCACTCAGTCACTGGCTCACTCAGTCACTCACTCAGTCACTGGCTTACACACTCACTCAGTCACTGGCTCACTCACTCAGTCACTGGCTCACTCATTCACTCACTCAGTCACTGGCTCACTCACTCACTCACTCACTCAGTCACTGGCTCACTCAGTCACTCACTCAGTCACTGGCTCACTCAGTCACTTACTCAGTCACTGGCTCACTCAGTCACTTACTCAGTCACTGGCTCACTCACTCACTCACTCAGTCACTGGCTCACTCACTCAGTCACTGGCTCACTCACTCAGTCACTGGCTCACTCACTCAGTCACTGGCTCACTCAGTCACTCACCCAGTCACTGGCTTACACACTCACTCAGTCACTGGCTCACTCACTCAGTCACTCACTCAGTCACTGGCTCACTCATTCACTCACGCAGTCACTGGCTCACTCAGTCACTCACGCAGTCACTGGCTCACTCAGTCACTCACTCAGTCACTGGCTCACTCAGTCACTTATTCAGTCACTGGCTCACTCAGTCACTCACTCAGTCACTGGCTCACTCAGTCACTCACTCAGTCACTGGCTCACTCAGTCACTTATTCAGTCACTGGCTCTCTCAGTTACTTACTCAGTCACTGGCTCACTCACTCACTCAGTAACTGGCTCACTCAGTCAGTCACTGGCTTACTCACTCACTCACTCAGTCACTTACTCAGTCACTTACTCAGTCACTGGCTCACTCACTGGCTCACTCACTCACTCAGTCACTGGCTCACTCAGTCACTCACTCAGTCACTGGCTCACTCAGTCACTTACTCAGTCACTGGCTCACTCAGTCACTCACTCAGTCACTGGCTCACTCACTCACTCAGTCACTCACTCAGTCACTGGCTCACTCAGTCACTGGCTCACTCAGTCACTCAGTCAGTCACTCACTCAGTCACTCACTCACTCAGTCACTGGCTCACTCACTCAGTCACTGGCTCACTCACTCAGTCACTCACTCAGTCACTGGCTCACTCAGTCACTGGCTCACTCAGTCACTCACTCACTCACTCCACTAATCCCGGAGGAAAGTGATCAGCCAGTTGCAGTTTCACAGTACAGCACAGTAAAGCGAGGAGGGTTGTACAGTATGAACCTAAGAAGGTGTCGCTGTGATAAACTATAAGGAGTTCCTCTTGTATCAAGCAGCCAATCCATCAAATTAGCCATCATTCTTGACATGGCACATCCTGCGATGTGACAGTTGGACATGCGCACATCGCAACGATTCTGACGAAACGTATGTATTCTGGAGGCCTGGTCTACATCACCCAGATGAAGTCAAACATACACGATGTTGTACAAGAATTGGGGATTTACAAGTGTTGGCAGGTTGTGTAAGTTGACCGGTGTGTTGTTTTAGCTTGACTGGTTTATTAAATAAGAGGTGGCGGCTCTGGCTATACTACTACTGCTACACCGATAACAAAATATTCTAGCTTAGTAAAGCACAGCACGTTGTGTTCACTAGCCAGTTGCCAACTTCAATCATGGCGCTCTTGCGTTAAAGCCCTGAGCAGGTCTTACCTGATTTTCCACAGTTAGGTCAAGTGAGTGTAATAATCATCGCTGTCCAGAGTAAATCCTGTGTCTCCGTTTTTGTTGACTTTTACTTTTTATGCATCATTTCAACACAGCAGCTGCTGTTTACACTGTGTGGAATTTTTTTATGATGAATGGAAAAACAGAAATGGCTCCGGACTTTTTGAAGAAATTCTGGTTCCATTGGCTTACATTAAGCTGAAATGCGGTTTTGGCCCTCTCCTGTAAAGATGGCATTTGGGAGATACGTGTTTTCCTATGGACAGCGACGATAGGCTCATAATCATGATTGGCAATGAAGAGAACTGTGGTATGTTTGGTCTGAACTGTGCTCTGTATGTTTGTGCTGTAGCGTTCGGGGGTTACCTGAGTGAGGTGGTGAATGAAAACACTCCCCCTCGAACAGAGAATGACGGGTTGGAGGTGATGGTGGGCAAGAAGAAAGGCATTCAAGGCCACTACAACTCCTGCTACCTGGACTCAACACTGTTCTGGTACACGCATTCTCATGGTTCAGCACGCATACAGGACTGGAGGCTGTAGAGAGTCTGTTGGATGTTCTCTGTAACAGAAATAGACACCTACTCTTTACCTCTGACTGACGGTGTCCTGCTTATCTCTGGTCCTGCTTTCTTTCTCAGTCTGTTCTCGTTTAGCTCTGTGTTGGATACGGTATTACTGAGGCCAAAGTCGAGGACTGATGTCGAATACTACTTAGAAACACAGGAACTGCTACGCACTGAGATAGTCAACCCACTGCGCATGTGAGTGTTCCACACATACACACGCACACTGGGGGAAGCCCCCGCCCTCTTAAGAACAATGTCCATTTACTGTAACGGTAAATGATATTCATCTGTTAGTTCACCATGTACTCAGTGATGACTCGGAAAACACACAGAGGGGAGAAATACAGCAGCAGTCAAATTTGTTTTCACCAAATATTCAAATATTTGAAAAGCAAGACTGTTTGCATCCGTCAAAGTACAACAGTGAAAGAGTCCTCTGTGAAAGTAAATGTAAATAAACTTGAAAAAGTAAATTTAATGTGATTAATTAGATTATATTCAGTTTAATAATATTAGTAATAATAATAATTTGCTGTAGTAGATTTTGTAGTAGTAGTTGTAGAATAATTTAAACATATTTTTATGATTGTCAGTAAATTTATTATACTTAATGTTATTTTAATACAAACCGGATTCCAAAAAAGTTGGGGCACTAAACAAATTGTGAATAAAAACTGAATGCAATGATGTGGAGGTGCCAACATCTAATATTTTATTCAGAATAGAACACAAATCACAGATCAAAAGTTTAAACTGAGAGAATGTATCATTTTAAGGGGAAAATATGTTGTTTCAAAATTTCATGGCGTCAACAAATCCCAAAAAAGTTGGGACAAGTAGCAATAAGTGGATGGAAAAAGGAAATTGAGCATATAACGAACAGCTGGAAGACCAATTATCACTAATTAGGTCAATTGACAACATGATTGGGTATAAAAAGAGCTTCTCAGAGTGTCAGTGTCTCTCTGAAGCCAAGACGGTAAGAGGATCACCAATTCCACCATTGTTGCGCAGAAAGATAGTGCAGCAATACCAGAATGGTGTTACCCAGCGTCAAATAGCAAAGACTTTTAAGTTATCATCATCAACCGTGCATAACATCATCAAAAGATTCAGAGAATCTGGAACAATCGCTGTGCGTAAGGGTCAAGGCCGTAAAACTCTACTGGATGCTCGTGATCTCCGGGCCCTTAAACGCCACTGCACCTCAAACAGGAATGCCACTGTCAAGGAAATAACAGAATGGGCTCAGGAATACTTCCAGAAAGCATTGTCAGTGAACACAATCCACCGTGCCATCCGCCGCTGCCAGCTGAAACTCTACAGTGCAAAAAGGAAGCCATTTCTAAGCAAGCTCCACAAGCTCAGACGTTTGCACTGGGCCAGGGGTCTTTTAAAATGGAGTCTGGCAAAATGGAAGACTGTCCTGTGGTCAGATTCTGTCCCCAGACGTCTGTTGAGTGTTGTAAGAAGAAGGGGGATGCCACACAGTGGTAAAAATGGCCTTGTCCCAACTTTTTTGGAATCCGGTTTGTATTATTTTGTTTATTATTATTTTAGCATTATTTTAGTTCGACTCTGTTTTTCCTGCAAAGCCACAAACGTATGTCTTGAAACGGTATGAAAACCCACAGGCTTACACAATGCTCATTTTCTGACATGCTGATTGCCTCACTATATGTATGTGCATGTTTCCTTGTGACTCCATCAGACACGGCTACGTGTGTGCAACCAAGATCATGAAGTTGCGGAGAATTCTAGAAAAGGTGGAGGCAGCGTCAGGCTTCACGTCTGAAGAGAAAGGTGCGTCGCTCTGTTAGGGCCTGCCTGCTTCACAGCGCTTTCACACCGGAGGCTTCTTCAGAACTCCAGAACTGCTTGCTCTGGGATTTGGTCAATTTGATCAGGTGCCTGGGAGCAGCCCGGAGAACCTCTCTGTGGTCTTCCTGAGATCAGTCGACTGGGGTTCACTTCCAGTGGACTCTGGTGTGGTTTTGCCACTCTTGTGAAAGCTGTCCGCTCATGGGGTCACGTGTGGGGTTGCGTTTCACATCACTTCCTGTTTTTAAGTTTGGGGAAATGCCTTGCATCGAAAACGTGGCGTCCTTCGCTGCTTGTACTTTTGCATCAATACAAAATAATAGAAAGCAGCAAATGGATGAAGCTACTGCCTACCGTTTTCCAGACATGCACGCAGGAAAGTGGCATATGGAATTGTGCAGTTGATCCAAAATATAAAAATTCCAATTTTTTTTTTTTGGTCTGTGAAAGCAAATCGTTGATAAGAGCCCCCAAATTGGTTCGGAGTCCTGAACTCAAGTGTTTAATTGAAATTACATTTGGCTGTTGGTCATATTTTACTGAAGATTAATATCCTTGGTATCCATTTTTACATGAATACATTAGCTTCAGAAATCATTAGTCAGAATGAGCGCTGGTGTTTTTTTCATCTGAGCGTTTTTCGTTTTAAATGAATCTTAGATTTCCCTAACGGATCTTTTTAGAAAGGTCTGCATTGGATTGTCTGAACTTTATTCAAATGATAGGAATATGCTGCCCCCTGCTGACCGAACACTCAGTACACTTTGTACTGTGGCATGTTTAGAAGTGAACCGCAGTATTAGGTGCGCATTATGGGGACCTAGCTTATCATTTTGATCAACCAGTATCACATGATATTGGTTGATAGTGTCGTTAGATATTATTGATGGAAGTTTATGGGGAAAGTTTTTGGTGATATGATGGCTCATGTACATTTACATTTAAGGCATTTAGCAGACGCTCTTATCCAGAGCGACTTCCAAACGTGCTTAGTGTTCCGTAGGATAATATTCCAGCTAGTAGGAAGTTTAGAGCCTAAAACTCACCACGAGCTCAGACCCTGCCCGAACAGGGGCCAGTGCTGTACATGACCATGTACATTAAAAGAGGTCGATTTTGAGTTCATGCTGACTCTGTAAGCCTTTATTGAGCCATTTGTGGAAGAGTCTTAAATCTTTCTCATTTGTGTCCATACAGATCCTGAAGAATTCCTCAACATCCTGTTTCATCACATTCTGAGGGTCGATCCACTGCTCAAATTACGGTAGATTTTTGTTTGTTTGTTTGGAGTTTAGTTACGAAATGCCTAATAAACCATGAACCATACTGAGTGGGATTTACGCATACAGGAAATGAGTCGTCTCCTGTGACTGTAATGTACCTAATAGCCTGTAATCCCTCCACGAGCACCAACACCAGATGGGATTGGATTTGGCATGTACAGGACAAGTTTATAGATGTAGCCACATCAGTGTTCAGACACTCTCACATCAAAGAATTAGTCAGTTGGGTCAGATTTGGTGGAGGCCTTCCCTGGCACACTGTATTCCCTGTAGACTGGGATTTTAGCCACTGCTGGTAGACCCGTATGACTGTACGCTTCCATACACCTGCAGATTCAGCTACTTCCCTCACACTATGGTCTTTGGCCACGCCCACATGCAGTCCCTCCTTTTAGCCAATCATTAACATCTGCTCTGGAGCGTTTACCACACATGGAACGAGACATTCCCTGCCCTGTAGCACCTCTTCCCAATCTATGGCCCACTCATACCCCACAGGGATTTATAACCCCATCATCCTCGTCCAGCGCCACCTGCAGGAGCCTGAAGTTACCACCATAAACATGCAGGGGGACCAATTTTTGTCTGGTGATCTAATTAATACCACCTTTATTTTCCATCCCAAATGTAATGTTATTCTCAAAATCCAACACATTTGGAACTATATCATGATAGCCATAGTCCTTCATCAGCTACGCTGCTAGTTACAGAGCACGCCCCCACTATAAAATAGAATTTTATTCAGAAATTAAGTATAAAGTAATCGTTAAGATGTAAACAGTCATCTGAAGCCTTTCATGTGAAATGGTTTATAATAGTAAACTTGTGAGGTGACAGTGGTGGTGCAGTGGTGGTGATGGGAACCAGGGGTCTCAATGCTTCATAAATATGAACATATCAGCTCTAAAAAGTGCTACAGCAGTGGCAGTATAAGGTTTGAGTTCTACAGCTTGTCGTTACAGGGCTGTGTGGTCTGGTTAATTGGTCTGGTGACGTGTTTGTGTTTGACAGCTCTGCAGGACAGAAGGTTCAGGACTGTTACTTCTACCAAATCTTCATGGATAAAAACGACAAAGTGCTTGTGCCTACTAGCCAGCAACTGCTGGAGTGGTCCTTCATCAACAGTGACCTCAAATTTGCTGAGGTGAGTGCACATACACACAGGGTTGTGAAGTACCAAGTGTCCAGACACATCAAGCTGGTGAAAAAGTTACTGAAGCCAACTGATGATGGCCCGGGGTCAGTCTCCATCACCTGTAGTGTCTTGTGAAAGGTGCACTCCTAAACACCACAGAGACCACAGCTGACACGCACATACCTGATGGGCCTATGTGAAAGGGAACAAGCAGGCGGTCGCCCGTGAGAGTATAACTGCAACATATAACTTAAATGAGGGTAACATGCACTCAATGTTCAAAGAAGACTGCACCCAGAGGTGTGGGATCGCAGTGCTATGAGGAAGGAAGATAAAGGTGACCAGGATCAATAACTGATGATAAATTTAGACTGATATGATCAATATTTATTGAGCTACACATACAGAAGTCTGTCTCTCAGTATGGTGCCGGGCCGCTGTGTTTGCTAACCCAACACGCCAGACGTCTCGGTATGCAGCTGTAGAGGTTCCTAACGGAGTCCTGTGATAATCCATCCCATGCAGCTTGAGCATCCTCACACAGTTCCTGCAGATGGTGCGGTAGGGGTGGAGGTGGAGGGACACCAGGCCTTCTGGACGTGTGACAACAAACCGTCCATCTTGGTGCTGACCACGGTGCCTCCACACACGGATTCGTTGGGCGTCTCCACCAAGACTAAAGCGGGACTCGTCACTGAAGATGACCCGCTGCCATTCTGAGTCACTCCATGACAGTCTGGTTCGACACCACTGCAGTCTTTGGTGACGGTGACGTGGTGTTAAGGACAGTATCCTCACACAGTTCCTGCAGATTTTACGGTAGGGGTGGAGGTGGAGGGACACCAGGCCTTCTTGCCTCTGACCACGGTGCCTCCACACACGGATTCGTTGGGCGTCTCCCAAAGACAAAAGTAGGACTCATCACTGAAGATGACCCGCTACCATATTGAGTTACTGACAGTCTGGTACGACACCACTGCAGTCTTTGGTGACGGTGACGTGGTGTTAAGGACAGGCGTGGTAACGGTCTGTGTGCATGTAGTCCTGCGTGGTGCAGCCGTCTTCCAGTGGTGCAGCACTAACAGGATGACTCATGGAGGACACCACTGCTCGCTGAGTATCTGTAATGGTGGCTGTTGGGTCAGTCAGGTACAGCGATAAGGCCCCTCCTTGTTTACATCACATGCGCGATCGAGTGTGAACTTTAATCAGCTCTGTGTCTCGTGATATGAAACCGGCAGTTAACTCCTTATTAGTTAGCTCCTTATTCCTGTTTGCTTTAGTGCGTTATGTAGCTTGTTCTGCATGTAAACGCTCGGCACAGCTGACCTCTGTTCCAGCTGGCTGCCCTGTGTAGTGCCTCAATCAGAAAGCAGTCCAAGCTGAAACGCTGTTTAGAACTTAAGTGCGACTGGACGAGGATAAACTGCTGTATGTGGACGCAGCCCTGGTGATCAAACGCTGCTCATTCCGCCAAGAGCTAATTCAGCGTGCGGCCAAAACCGCACTGACGAGAGCCAGCGGTGGGGGATGCGGCACGCAGATTGCTGGCGATGGTCGGCCGCTGATGCTCACTGACAGCGCCTGATGGTCGACCGTCAGCTTGGTGTGTCAGGACTCTCATTGTTCTACAGACATGTAACTTTCCTTTTCTCCTCTCTCCTCCTCGCGGTCCAGGCTCCGTCCTGTCTGATCATCCAGATGCCTCGGTTTGGGAAAGATTTTAAAATGTTTAATAAGATTTTCCCTTCCCTGGAGCTGGACATCACAGATCTCCTGGAAGACAGTGAGTCACTGGCTAAAAGTCATTTCACCGCTTTGCACACTAATTAAAGGACTGCAGCTAAATGATGATTATGTCCAGATGTCGTGTAGCACATCCACTTACAGTTTTTTGAATGCGTTTTTTGCCTAATATTTAAAACAATCAGTTTTTGTTGTTTATAGACTTTCAGACTGTGTGTTTCTGAGTAATGATGTCCTAGTCACCCTCTTCTGTGTGAAACCTTGGGGTCCTGTTTGACCCATGTCTCAGTTTTGCCTCCTTTATTGAATCAAGGGCTGCGGTATTCTCATCTTTGTAGTATCTCTAGACTCCGCCCTCTGGATTCTGCTAAAGATGCTGAGATTCTGGTTAGGCTATTGCGAGTCTTTGATCTTTGGTTTACCCTCTAAAACCCTTCGCCCTCCGCAGTACATTAAAAACTCCGCAGCCAGAGTCTTAGTGAGCACCAGGAGGTCCGCACATTACTCTCGTCCTTCATCGGCTACACTGGCTACCGGTTACAGAGCGCACCACCTGCCCCCCTGTAGAATAGAAGTAGTCGCTGAGACGTAAACAGTCATCTGGAGCTTTTTATGAATAGTGGTTTATGGCAGTTAACTTCACTGACTCGGCGACAGTGGTGGTGAAGGGAACCAGGGTACACAATGCTTAATAACAGAAGTCTGTTTTATTTTTTACCCTAAATAAACCTGCACATGTCTTTCTATAGTACAGTTATTATGTGTAATCTCAAAAATGACAAGGACGTTTTCTCAATCTGTGGATCCCGTCATTCACACACCTCACGGATTTATAGCACCAATAAAGAAACTGTTATAAAATAGCAATTATTAAAATTATAAAAAAACTATTTTTTAAGCAGATATATCAGTTATCAATCTTCCAAACACGAATAATCTCTCTCTTTGTGTGTCTGTGTGTGTGTGTGTGTCTGTATGTGTGTCTGTATGTGTGTCTGTATGTGTGTCTGTATGTGTGTGTGTGTGTGTGTGTGTGTGTCTGTATGTGTGTGTGTGTCTGTATGTGTGTGTGTGTCTGTGTGTCTGTGTGTGTGTGTCTGTGTCTGTATCTTTGTGTGTGTGTGTTTGTGTGTGTTTGTGTGTGTCTGTGTGTGTCTGTGTGTGTGTGTGTGTGTGTGTGTGTCTGTGTGTGTCTCTCTTTGTGTGTGTGTGTGTGTCTCTCTGTCTGTGTGTGTGTGTGTCTCTCTGTGTCTCTCTTTGTGTGCGTGTGTGTGTCTGTGTCTGTCTGTGTGTGTGTGTGTGTGTGTGTGTGTGTGTCTGTCTGTGTGTGTGTCTCTGTGTGTGTGTGTGTGTCTGTCTGTGTGTCTGCACGTGTGTGTGTGTGTGTGTTTTCAGCACCCAGAGAGTGTCGTATCTGTGGAGGCTTAGCTCTTTATGAGTGCAGGGAGTGTTATGAAGATGCTGACATCACAGCCGGGAAGATTAAGCAGTTCTGTGAAAAGTGCAATACACAGGTAAAACACACCAACACTCAACCCCTCCCCCAACCCAGTGCACACCACCACCCCAACCCCTCCCCCAACCCAGTACACACCACCATCCCAAACCCAATGCAGACAACCCCCCCAACTCCAGTGCACGCTCACAATGCTGCAGCACTTGTCATTCAGTGCTGGATGCAGTACCTCACCAAACCACTAGATGGAGACGTCTCTACAGACTTTACAGGTGACAGTTCTGCAGTGCTTGCAGCCCAGCACTTCGTCTGTGTGGGAAGTATGTTAGCCAAATCACTTGCTTGTTTGTTTATTTATTAATTTTTAAAAGTATAATTTATACAGTATTTATGTTGTAAAAAAAATAAAAATTAATATAAAATGTAATGGATTTTTGGGCTTTGGTAGATCATACAGCAGCAAAGCTATGATGTCCTGTTATCAGTTTGGAAGAGCTGAATAATCACCAGAAACAGACACGTCTCCCCTCTGCCTTGAAAGTTTAAGGAGGATAAAGTAACAGCCTGACCTGAGTCATTTAGCTCTGCTCACTGCTGGAGAGAGCAGTCAAAAACACAATAGGAAAAACCCACCAAGAAAACCAGGAGAGTAGCCTGAGCTGCGGCAAACCTCAATTTCACTCAAGCTCAGGGTGCATGGAGCTGAACCTTTTCAGTGTAGGGCGGAGAGTAGAGTCAGATATTGCTATAAAGAGGCTTAACCAATATTCAAACAGTGTCTCCACTAAATCTGAACACAGCTGTGTACACTACCGAGTGAGATTCATATGATTAGTTTATTTAATCTCTGAGTTTATTAGTGTATATTGTATTTACCATTATTCCTGATAACGCCTGTGTTTCTATGCAGGTGCATCTGCACCCCAGACGCAAGACCCATAGGTACGGGAAGCTGTCAGTGCCTAAAGAGCTACAGGAGGGCGTCTGGCGGCAGGGTTCCTTCCCCCACCAGCAGATGGAACTGTTCGCTGTGCTCTGCATCGAGACCAGCCACTATGTCGCCTTCGTCAAATACGGTGCCGCCGACTCCGCCTGGCTCTTCTTCGACAGCATGGCCGACCGAGACGGTACGGGGAACTTCCTTAATCAGGGCTCAGGGCTGTTTATAACCTGGGTGAAGCCAGATTGAAGTAAGCCAGGTCTGGTTTCACATGCATGGCAGACGTCTTCACATGGGAACGACGTCTACGACTGTTTATGTGGGCAGAAAGAATTCCGTTTGTTTACAGAAAGACCACCGAGAATAAATCCAGACAAACACATTAGCAATACATTGTGATGTTCTGCGACGCGTGTGAATGCGTTTCCAAATCCAGTTACAGCCAAAGACCTGGAGCCAGTCCAGCGTTCCCAACTACACATCAGTGGCTGTACTGAAGACAGCATGGCCTTTATGTTTGCGCCTATTGTAATGCTGTATAGTCTTTTACGGGCAAAAACACACGCGGTGCCAAGATAAATAGTTGTAAACAGTTTTATGGCTGACTAAGACTTTTACATAGCACTGTGTGTTTCTTCAGAATTACATAATACGTGTAGTGGGAATTCCAAATACTCATTTCAGTTTTAATCCTGATGATTTGTTGACGTTTGACACATGTAATCCATCAGCCCAGACATGTTTACTCCCAGTAGTTTGCTTATTTAGTTAGTTAAGTGGAGTTTTTGTGTTTTCCTCTCCGTGTTGTATGAATGAGCGTTCTGAGCTCTGGTTCGTGATCTGGAAGTCGAGGCCTCCTGGCTTTGTTTCATTCACGCTGGCTGTCGTGAGTTGTACTGTCACACCAGCACGATGCTGCTGGAGAGAACGGCAGCGTGTCTTTTGGTTTAGCCGTGCTGTTGTGATTTTTTTTTAGCATGTGAAAGCTCTGATAGCGACTCGTTTGGTTAAACAGTAGCTGTGGGAAGAGAAATGGTGGATCCACTGAGTTGTAACAGCGAGGGGGGCTTATCATTTCACTTGTCCCATTTAAAGATACCTTGACCATCGTTTCAAAACCGGAGGCTACAGATGGTGTCTGTGGTCCTGCTGCGGCATGCAGTGCTGATGTGTGTGTTTTGAGCGGTATCAAACCTGTAATGGAGAAGTTCTTGGGTTGTTGTGTCCTCTTGATATTTAGCATTAGCAGAGATGATAAAACATAGGAGGGAAAAAACAGGAAAGGCAGAAATTCTTGTTAAATAATTTTTAATAATTATAAAAATAACTAGGCTATAATAATAACTACAATAACTAGACTTCAGCTGCGGCAGTAGAGCCATTTCAGAGCATGCTTAAGTGTCCCAGCCTGCACATGCTTTTACATGATGAACATAATCATTTTTTTCTAATAAATTTTTGTCAACCTTAATGTCCCAGCTGCTCATCACCATAACCTTAGATATAGTGTAAAAATGATGTTAATTAATTTACATAGAACAGATCCTCCTAAACCATTTTGGACTTTGGTGAGCTAATGTGTCATTTTGCTTTGAGAGATCCTTTATCTTTATTATTATTATTATTATTATTATTATTATTATTATTATTATTATTATTATTATTATTATTATTATTTATAATTATTATTATCATTATTATTAATTTTTTAAAAAGCCATATGATTAAACATTCACTTAAAAATATTCCTTAGCAAACACAGGAAAAAAAAAATTGTCCCAATTTTACTGTCCCAACATAATTTTGTCCCAGCCCTCTATGAGGTGTTCAAAACAAAACAAAATAAAAAAGGATCAATTTGATGGAAATTTGACTATCAAACACAGCTTTGAATGGTTATGTTATATAATACTAAAATTATGCTAATATTGTTATTTAAAACACAAAAAATCATGTGGGATGCACAAACAGTGGCATCTGACTGCATACCCTGTGACCATGCGGGCCAGCAGTCTCACAGTACAGGGGTGTGTCTAAAATCTGGCTCCGCCCCTGTGTGTGTGTTTTATATAAAAATAAATAAATAAATAAATTTCACGTCATATATATCATAGCAGGTTCTCCTTATGTTTACCTTAATGCTTTACTGTAGCATAAAATTGAAGACACCAAACTATAAACTAGCCCATATGGAACTATCCAGTCCACCTTAAAACCCTCCAGAATGGAATTATCCAGTCCACCTTAAAACCCTCCAGAATGGAATTATCCAGTCCACCTTAAAACCCTCCAGAATGGAATTATCCAGTCCACCTTAAAACCCTCCGGAATGGAATTATCCAGTCCACCTGAAAACCCTCCAGAATGGAATTATCCAGTCCACCTTAAAACCCTCCAGAGTGGAGCTGTACAGGAGGATGGAGCAGCTTCCTTACCCTGCAGTGGAGCTGATAGAACAAGGTTTATTACTAAGCAGGTTTGGAGCGATTCTATTGGTCGGTCCCTCATGAATATTCACTAACCTGAAAGGAGAACTAGAGCTTTTACACTGTGCAGAAAAAGAGATCAAAGTTTTTACACCACTAAATATATATTAGAGGTGGAGATATGGAGGAGGATCATACTGTGTACATCAGGAGTAGATGGGGTGACCGAGTTTCCTAATCTTTCTCTCTGTGTGCGTCTGTGTCCGAGCAGGTGGGCAGAATGGTTTCAACATCCCACAAGTGTCCCCTTGCCCAGAAGTGGGGGCGTACCTGAAGATGACTCCTGAGGAACTGCACGCCCTGGACCCGAAAAACATCCAGGGCTACGCCCGCCGCCTGCTCTGTGACGCTTACATGTGCATGTACCAGAGCCCCACCATGAGCCTCTACAAATAGACGGTGTGAACGGAAAGAAGGCCTGAGGATGAAACCAAATAGGAAGGGAGATGCTCAGCAAGAGACAGAGAAGAACTGGAAGCGGAGAAGAGACGGAGACAAAGAAACCAAGACCGTAAAAAGCCGAAAGGGGGAAGAGGATACATGATGTGAGCACACCGCAGACCATGCCTGCTCTCTCGCGACATTACGAAGAACCAACACTCCCTAACCGGTCATATCGCCATGCCTGATTCGCTCTGTATATAGTCGCGGAGGATGAACAGGGCAGGGGGAAGGAAAACAAAGCTGATTTGCACTGTGTGTGTGTGTGTGTGTGTGTGTGTGTGTGTTCTGTATATGTATGTATGCCTGTATGTTCGAGTGCCGTTGTTTCTGTTTTGTTTGTCGTAGGCCGTGGACGAACACCAACCCACAAAACATAAACAAGAGAAGAAGAAGAAGAGCCCAATGGAGACTTGGTTTTATCGCCCCAGTACATACCAGACAAACTGCTGTAATACATACTCATTTGGAACGCAGCTGTAACAGGTGATCTATACCAGCCACTCGGTGTGCATGGGACGGGACCCACCCCTGCTATCCAGCCGAATGGACGGACATGTCTTACTCTCCCTCCGACCCCGTATCTACGGATTAGGGCTCAGCCAGGAGTCCTCCTCCTTCATTCTCTGTACCTATAAGCCCGTCTATATACGCATCGTATGCACGGCAGATCCGTCGACTGTAGTTTATGATACCCGGTGTCTCTGCTACTGGTTTCAGCCTCCATACCTTGCCGTGATGTCCTCGTCCTGTGTACCCACCTGCAGCGCAGTATCGATGTATGAAAGCTTGAAAACACTTGGCTTGATCCCCTTGTAGTATGGAACTGAGATACTGTCGTAAAGCACACAAGTATTTTTGGGAATACGGTTTGGCAACCGATTGTGATTTTTCAGCTGGGAGTACCGAACGCTTTCCCACCGTTGAGCTCGGCCAGGAATTTTTTTAACAGGTATATTGGCTCCTCACCTGCTTCTGATGTAGGTAATGTATGCGTATAACGTGGTCTGAATTCACGCTTGTTTTAATAGCCGCTAGACTACTGCTCCTTTGGCGTCTGAGCACACGTGAGGGTGTTGTATGATTTCTTTGGGGGTCCCTCAGAAAATAAGTTTCATCTCATCTCATGAATTGGTCCTGATTCGTTTATCTGGAACGTGCGAATGCTTTTGCAGGCATGTCCATCCATGCGCTATATGATCTCTAACAGTTTGAAGATCAGATACGAGTCACAGCTACGTCAAACGCGAGGCGTAGTCACGAAGCTTCGCTCTCCGTCACAGTACTGCAGTGAAATGTAAACCATGGGCTGTTTCTACTCAGCAACAGCGAATTGGATTAGAGTCGTAGGTCCTGTGGATATCAGCACTGTATCGTACACACAGCTCGCCGTCTTCTAGACAGCTGCCTCTTAATCTGTAGGCTGCATCTAGAACTCTGGGCTTCAACTGTAAGGATCAGTTTCAAATCGCATCTTGAGACAGACAAATGCGGTCCCACGTGGGCCCAAATTCTGGGCCCTGTACACTCTCTGTCAGTGGGCCCCTATCCATACCAGTACACGAGGGACGTGAGCAAAAGAAATGGGCCCCTGGGTAGTCAGGTCCACTTTCCCCCCCACTACCACGCCCATGCACGTGGGGTCTTTCTGGAACCCACCTGGATATGCCAGAAGTCTGATTTTAGGTGGCAGCCTGGACAGTCAGTGGAGTATTTACAGTGCCTGAGCTCTCAAACATCAGATGTAGAGGTGTAGTGATGGAGGAAATGGTGGATATAGGATGATATCTGAGGGAAATGTGACACACGATGCCTGCTGCTTCGTATACCTGTATATCAAAACGGTTCATCGGTTCCCATGCGGCATACGTCGAACACCCCTAGAACAAATGCCGTCTTCTGTTGATTCTCTGAGTCAACGCGTCATCTTCAGGGAAGATGTTTCCAGCTACAATTGGGGCACCGTTTCTGGTTATTGGCTGGGTTTAACGTACTGGGAAAAAAATAAAACATGAATTATAAGTGCTGTAATTTTTACGCGAGCTACGTAAGCACTGCTAACAAGGTCGTCTGATGCTATCATCACGTTAGCAGTATAAGGCAACATGCTCTTTTCCACTAAATGTGGTAAATCTGATGTTGTCATAGCGAATTCTTGCCCTGCGACCGCCGAAACTGCCTAATCGGAATTCATCCCCCCCTACTTCCTTTCTTCTGAATGATGCACCATCATTTAGAGTCAACATGGCAGCTTAACTCACGTGTGCGCTTGCATTGCGTTTCAGTCGTCGCTTACCCACTCTAACCGTGAGCCGTCGAGTTCAGACCATGCACTGAGAGTAGCCTTGGGCTGCCACCACTGCCAGGATCCACACTCCACAAGGTCACAGATTGTTTGGCAGTGCTGATCTGGGATCAGTTTTTTCATGAGGGAATTGAGTTTTTTTAACCAGGCCCCTCAGCAACTGTACATCTCTATAATCAGTCATGCTCCGGAAGACCTCCCCCTGGATCCACACCTGTGGCCTAATGTTTCCAGAAGGAACTTCACTCAACCTGTGGCTCATTCCTGAGTCACGTGATCATCACGGAGGCAGTAAAGCTTTCTAATCGTGGCGTAACCCGCAGAGTTACTGACACAAACTTTAATATTGGCCGCAAGGACCTGGCGTCGCTCGTTACGGGACGGTGTGGCCGGAGCCGGTGACCTGTATAGGCTGGCCGTGGAGCTTTCTCTGGGAGAATGGGCTGTAACTGGTGTACCTGTTCGAATCGATCCCTGGTTAAGTTTCCTCTATTTGTGCTGTCCTTGTAAATGTTAACTAAATTAAAACCCTGTTTTGAAAAGAGTCGGTTTTGTGATGGACTGATTTCGGCTGTGTGCCTGAAAG
>JAMWET010003323.1:297500-317500 GCA_024036415.1 Prochilodus magdalenae | reverse complement strand
CAGAAGACCTGGTGTCCCTCCACCTCCACCCCTACCGCACCATCTGCAGGAACTGTGTGAGGATGTTCAAGCTGCATGGGATGGATTATCACAGGACTCCATTAGGAACCTCTACAGCTCCATACCGAGACGTCTGGCATGTTGGGTTAGCAAACACGGCGGCCCGACGCCATACTGAGAGACAGACTTCTGTATGTGTAGCTCAATAAATATTGATCATATCAGTCTAAATTTATCATCAGTTATTGATCCTGGTCACCTTTATCTTCCTTCCCAACAGCACCGCACTCCCACACCTCCTTCTGGGTGCAGCTGTTTTGCTGATGAGGGTATATAAACTAGAAGGCTCCTTTGGCAAGTCGTGATCCTGGTTCCTCAGAACCTGTGGCTCGCATGGCGGCGTAGTCCATAGTAGTAGTTTCTGGGCATGTCTGAGATCACTGAGCTACCTTGAGTCTAGCACCGCTTCCTGGGGTTCTCCTACACGCCCTAAGCACGACACTACCGCCACCATGTGTCACAGATGAGTCCGTGTTGGAACAGTCTGATACTCCCCCCCCCGGCATCACAGTGGTAGTGGTTGATCATCTGGTCTGGGTTGCCCAAATACCCAGGCACAGCGCAAGCATGGAACATGAGCAAACCCTGATCTGAGTTCAGCATAAAAGGGCAATATGAACCGTTCTGGCGCTCTCCGAGTGAGGAGTCGTTAATGAGCTCCGGAGCAGATGCCGCAGCTGGCTGTTCCCTCCTGAGAAGCAGGTGTAGCCGAACTGCATATGCAGCTTCCACACGTAAAATATTTAACATCATATCTGTCACCTCCGCCAAGTGTTTTTACTACGCATCACCTGGGGGAGGGCGAGGCGGGGGGCTGAGACTGTCGTAAACACGCGCCGTACCCATACGCACACCCTCCTGCGCACCATCCCGAGCTCAGAAAGCCTCTACCTCCACCAGAGCGCATGTTATCTGGCGTGTGCGGCGTTAAAAGCAGAGAGGGATGGGGTGTGACTCGTGGTGGGACTGGGGTGTAAGCCACCACACCTGCGCATTCCAGCGTTCTCCGCTACCCCTCCCTCGCTCCCCTCTCTCTCTCTCTTCTGTGTCTGTTTGTCTCTCTATCACTCTGGCCCTCTCTCTCTCTCCCTCCCTCCCTCCATCCAGCCACCTCTCGTCTGTCTCCTTTAACGCTGCATTATTTACAGGTGTTTACTGCAACACGCCGCAATCTGCTCTCCAGATAAAGTAAGCGAGCGTAACAGATGCATGTTACCTCCGCCGGATGTTGCGAGGTAATCTCGAACTCCTGTGTGCTGCTGGCTGCTTCATTAGGCTGTAATGCCAGGCAGCGAGCGTCTCCTTAGCCACCTCTCAATACATAAACGAAGCCAGTCCCTACTGCTACTGACGAACTGCTCAGCAAGAGAGGCTACACTGTACCCCCACCAGCCACTGACCCTACAGGACACTCTGTAGGTGTACAGGTCCAGACTGTAGTCCATCTGTTTCTCTGTATACTGTATTACCCTGTTCTTCAATGGGCAGGACCCCCACAGGACCACCACAGAGCAGGTATGATGTGGGTGGTGGATCATTCTCAGCACTGCAGGGACACTGACGTGGTGGTGGTGTGTTAGTGTGTGTGGTGCTGGTGTGAGTGGATCAGGGGTGTTTAGACACTGTGTCCACTCACTGTCCACTCTATTAGACACTCCTACCTTGCTGCTCCACCTTGTAGATGGACAGTCAGAGACGATAGCTCATCTGCTGCTGCACAGTGCAGTGTTGGTCATCCTCTAGTCCTTCATCAGTGGGCACAGGACGCTGGCTGCCCCACAGGACGCTGCCCCACAGGACGCTGCCCACAGGACGCTGCCCACAGGACGCTGCCCCACAGGACGCTGCCCACAGGACGCTGCCCACAGGACGCTGCCCCACAGGACGCTGCCCACAGGGGCACTGCCCCACAGGACGCTGCCCCACAGGACGCTGCCCCACAGGACGCTGCCCACAGGACGCGACCCCCACAGGACCTTGTCCACAGGACGCTTTGCACAGCACAGGACGCAGGACGCGCTGCCCCACAGGACGCTGCCCCACAGGACGCTGGCCCACAGGACGCTGCCCCACAGGACGCTGTCCACAGGGCCGCTGCCCCACAGGACGCTGCCCACAGGACGCTGCCCACAGGGACGCTGCCCCACAGGACGCTGCCCCACAGGACGCTGCCCACAGGGGCGCTGCCCACAGGACGCTGCCCACAGGACGCTGCCCACAGGACTCTGCTGGCTGGATATTTTTGGTTGGTGGACGATTCTTAGTCGGTGTCACTGCAGTGCTGAGAATGATCCACCACCCACATCATACCTGCTCTGTGGTGGTCCTGTGGGGGTCCTGACCATTGAAGAACAGGGTAATACAGTATACAGAGAAACAGATGGACTACAGTCTGGACCTGTACACCTACAGAGTGTCCTGTATGGTCAGTGGAGCTGAGAGAGAGAGAGAGGTGGGGGGCGGAGAGAGGTGTCCCCCTCTTCATGCTGAGAGAAGTCTCATACGCAGCGCTTGTACACACAATAGCGTCATTCCCGCTGCTGGCAGCTCCTATTGTGTACTATGGCAGGAGCGCGCGGGTGCCCACCTGCGTGCGTTCGTGCGTCCGTCCGTTCTCAGTTCTCGCTCGCGCCCACCGTCTTGTTCCCCTCCCTGTCAGCCACGCCGTTCCCCGCCCCGATTAGATTTGGCATTTCCGCGCGCGACTCGGACTGTAGCAGTTAATAACGGTCGCCTCATTAACATGAGCGGCCGGCTCCCGCGCGCGCGCCATCGATTATGACGTTCGGGCCCCCACGCCGGCCCCTCCGCGGTTTCATTAACGGCTCGCCGGTATGGATTGTTATGAATGGGGCTGTTATTAATAAAGCCTCCGCTCCCGGTTCGGCGCGAGCGTTATTAATGGAGGAAATTAGCGCGGGCGGCATAATCAACTTAGAGCGCGCGCGGGCCGCGATCATCGACGCGGTGCTTCGGTGGGGCGGACTGAGAGATCACCTCGTTAACGAAAGTTTAACGGTCATCATAGCGCGAGCTGCCTGGCGGGAAGGTCGCGCCTGAATGTCACCGGCGCTCGCGATTGATTCGCGTTAAACGGAATCAATGTCATGTTTCAGGGGAAGAACAATAAGAGCTAATGGATGAGCCTTGAGCTGAGACCAAACCAGCGGGCTGGAGAGAGGGGGATAGAGATAGAGCGAGGGAGAGATGGAGAGAGAGAGATAGACATAGAGATAGATAGAGATGGAGGGAGAGAGATAGCCTCTCTCGAGATAGATAGAGATCTCTTTGTCTAAGAGAGAGAGGGAAGCCCTGGTAGAAATCCTCTCTTTGTCTGAGGGAGAGAGAGAGAGAGAGATGCTGGTCTCATAATTGATCCCTGCTGAAGAAGGTGGAGGTCAGAGTTCGCTAACTAACACTAACTTAGACCTGCTGGGCCCAATCAGTCTGGGAGGGAGAGAGGGAGCTGGTCATTGACCAGGAGGGAGAAAGAAAGATAAGAGAGAGAAACAAGGAGGGGAGAGAAGGACAGAGAGAGTGGGAGAGAAGGATAGAGAGAGGGATAGAGAGAGACAAAGAGGGGAGAGAAGGATAGAGAGAGGGGGAGAGAAAGAGACAAGGAGGGGAGAGAGGGATAGAGAGAGAGAGAGAGGTAGACAAGGAGGGGAGAGAGGGATAGAGAGAGAGAGAGAGGTAGACAAGGAGGGGAGAGAGGGACAGAGAGAGAGAGAGAAAGAGACAAGGAGGGGAGAGAGGGATAGAGAGAGAGAGAGAGGTAGACAAGGAGGGGAGAGAGGGATAGAGAGAGAGAGAGAGGTAGACAAGGAGGGGAGAGAGGGACAGAGAGAGAGAGAGAGGTAGACAAGGAGGGGAGAGAGGGATAGAGAGAGAGAGAGAGACAAGGAGAGAAAGAGAGATAAGGAGGGGAGAGAGGGGGAGAGAGAGAGACAAGGAGGGGAGAGAGGGATAGAGAGAGAGAGGGGGAGAGAGAGAGACAAGGAGGGGAGAGAAGAATAGAGAGAGGGGGAGAGACAGACAAGGAGGGGATAGAAGGAGAGAGACTAAGAGGGAAGAGAGAGAGAGAGACAAGGAGGGGAGAGAAGGAGAGAAAGAGAGATAAGGAAGAGAGAGAGGGGGGGAGAGAGAGAGACAAGGAGGGGAGAGAAGAATAGAGAGAGGGGGAGAGACGGACAAGGAGGGGATAGAAGGAGAGAGACTAAGAGGGAAGAGAGAGAGAGAGAGAGAGAGACAAGGAGGGGAGAGAAGAATTGAGAGAGGGAGAGAGACAGACAAGGTGGGGATAGAAGGAGAGAGACTAAGAGGGAAGAGAGAGAGACAAGGAGGGGAGAGAAGGAGAGAAAGAGAGATAAGGAGGGGAGAGAGGGATAGAGAGAGAGGGGGAGAGAGACAAGGAGGGGAGAGAGAGAGAGAGAGAGAGACAAGGAGGGGAGAGAAGGAGAGAGACTAAGAGGGAAGAGAGAGAGAGAGACAAGGAGGGGAGAGAAGGAGAGAAAGAGAGATAAGGAAGAGAGAGAGGGGGGGAGAGAGAGAGACAAGGAGGGGAGAGAAGAATAGAGAGAGGGGGAGAGACAGACAAGGAGGGGATAGAAGGAGAGAGACTAAGAGGGAAGAGAAGGAGAGAAAGAGAGTAAGGGCAGAGAAGGATAGAGAGAGAGACTAAGAGGGGAGCGAAGGATAGAACAGGAAAAATGTAGAAAGGAGTTAGCAGGAGAAAGACGAAATATGAAATTGATGGAGAAAGGGAGGAAAAATAAAGGTGTAAGAGAAAGAAGAAACATGAGGTAGAAAGAGGGGAGAAGGAAAGAGAAGGATAACGATAAAGAGAACGAATGAGGAAAATGAGGGAGAACGATGGAGAAATGCAGAGATGGGAGGAGGAGAGAGCAGGAGAGAAAGAGTGAGAGAGATGGAAGAGTAAGATACTGAAAAGAGGCAGAAAGAGGTTCTTTAACCTTTGACCCCAAAAGAATCCACACCCTTAAAGTTCAAACAGTGACCGCAGTTCAGGTCATCAAAGCTGAGTGGGGTCCAGGTAAACTGACTCCAGCGTCTCCCTACAGTCTCCCTGTACAGTATTCCAGGTGGGGATGATGACCCCTGATGACCCCACCACCACAGTCACACACTACAGTACTCGCTCGTCTGCCCGCACACACATAAGAACCGGAGTGAACCAAACGCTACACTCGGCACAGAGCGGTCAGACCAGTACCGTTCCCCTGGCAACCGCCAAACCCAGACTCGTCCATCACATCCCCAGAGGGTGAAGTGTAATTGGTCACGCCAGAGAACACGCCTCCACTGCTCTAGAGTCCAGTGGCGGTGCTTTACACCACTGTGTTGTCTTGGTGATGAAGGCTGGGATGCAGCTGCTCGCCATGGAAACCCATTCCATGAAGCTCTACACACTTCCTGAGCTGACCTGAAGGACACATGAAGTTTGGAGGTCTGTAGAAAGTTGGTGACCTCTGTGACCTATGACCCTCAGCATCCGCTGAACCCGGTCTGTCGTTGTACGTGGTCTACCACTTCCTGGCTGAGCTGCTGTCGTTCCCAATCGCTCCCACTGTGTTCTAATCCCACTGACAGTGGACTGTGGAATATTTAGCAGGGAGGAAATGTCACGACTGGGCTTGTAGCTCAGGTGGATCCTATCCCGGTACCACGCTGGAGTTCACTGAGCTCCTGAGAGCGACCCATTCTCTCACTGATGTCTGTAGGAGCAGTCTGCATGTCCAGGGGCTTGGTTTTATACACCTGTGCAGCAGGTGGTTTTCCCATCTTAGTCTCCATGTATGGAGTGCATGGATAGGGGTGTCAGCCATGCTTACATATTCCACAACCATGTTAGGAAAATTCAGTTTTCCATGATATGGGCCCTTTAATACAGTGATGCCTAATGCCAGTCATACCCACCTGACCCAACACATCAGGAGCCTGTTAATTAGGTAATGAGTTGAGCCAGGTCTGCTAGACGAGGGAAACCATCTCCAGACCTGAGGATGGCAGCTACAGCATTAAAGGAGCGCTCCATCTTTGGCATATTGTTGGTAACCATGCATGTTAATTTCAAGGCAGGTCACCGAGGACCAGACATCAAAGTGCCTCATCATAAGCCAGTGGACAGGTGATCCAGGTGTGTACACAGGTATGACGGCATGTGGCTCGACAGAGACTGCGCCCAAATCCCTATTGCTCCTTTAATGAGCCAGGCTGAGGAGGAACATGGTCACGGGGACGCTGCACAGCCGCGCAGGTAGCCAGATCCAGCAGCTTGTTTTTGTTGCTGTGTTGAGCATCTAAACGCATCTCCCCTTCCTCACACCGTTCTTTGTGTGGGAACAGAAGCCAGCTTGTTCTCTGTAGGCCTCTTTCCTTTTACTCTCTCCTCATTTCTTCCTCTCGTCTGTCTTTGTTCCAGGAGTCTGGACGCTCGCCAGCAGCGACAAATCCTCTTGATCCGTTACAAAGCTGAGGAACTTGGTCAGAGAGCGAGAGAGGGAGGGAGGGAGGGAGGGAGGGAGGTAGAGCGGTGGAGGGGGGGGAGAAAGATAGAGATGTGGACACGGGAGAACGGAGGGAGAGAAAGAAGAGGAAAGACTAATAATAATAATAATAATAATAATAATAATAATAATAATAATAATGAGGGAGAGATATATTCACTAGTGAAATAATAACACTCCCGGATCACTAACACTCATCCAGCTCTCGTGTGTGATCCACTCAGGCTCAACTTCCCGCTCCTCCCGACACCAGTCGGACAGAATTCCCACTTAGCTTTACTGTCCGTCTGAGACGTGTACATGCAGAAGACAAAGGTGTGGGGACAGGACACTGAGAGAGGGAGGAGGAGAAAGAAATAAAGTCAAAGATGTGGGAACAAAAGAAAAGGAGGAGAGAAAGAGGGGGAGAGGAAAACAGATGAGGAAACAACAAAAACATTTGGAGAGAGAAAGAAAGAGTGAGGAAGAGAAGGATAGAGAGGAGGATACAGAAGAATGGGAGAGACAAAGAGGCAGAGAGGAAGGGGCAAGAAAGAGAGAGAGAGAGAGAAAGAAAGAGTGAGGAAGAGAAGGATAGAGAGGAGGATACAGGAGAAATGAGAAAGAAGGATAGAGATGAGGATACAGAAGAATGGGAGAGACAAAGAGGCAGAGAGGAAGGGAAAAGAGAGAGAGAGAGAGAGAAAGAAAGAGAAGGATAGAGAGGAGGATACAGGAGAAATGAGAGAGAAGGATAGAGAGGAGGATACAGGAGAAATGAAAAGGATAAGAGAGAACAAGAGAAAATAAGAGAAGGATAGGAACAGGAGGATGAGAAAATGAGCGAGAAGGATAGAGAGACAGGAGAAATGAGAGAGGGACCAGGGAGGAACAGGAAAATTGACGAGAGAGAAGGATAGAAGGATGGAGAGGAGGGTAACCCTAACCCTAGGAGGACCAGAAGAATGGCAGAGACAAAGAGAAGCAAAGAGGAAGGGACAAGAAAGGGAGAGAAGAGAGAGGAGGAACGGAGAAATGATAGAGGGATAGAGAGGATGGAAAATGAGGAGAGAAGGGTAGAGAGAGAGAGAAATTGGAGAGAAATGGAGGGATACATGGAGAAATGAGGAGAAGGGTAGAGAGAGAGAATGAGACAGAGGGGAAACAGCAGAGAAAGAAACAGAAAGGGAGAAGAGAGAAAGAGAGAGGGATTTAGGTTTTTACAAAGAATACCTGGCTTCTCTCTCTTCCTCCCTTTCTCCCTCTCTCTCTTCCTCCCTTTCTCCCCCTCTCTCTTCCTCCCTTTCTCCCTCTCTCTCTTCCTCGCTTTCTCCCTCTCTCTCTTCCTCCCTTTCTCACACTCTATCTTCCTCCCTTTCTCCGTCTCTCTCTTCCTCCCTTTCTCCCTCTCTCTCTTCCTCCCTTTCTTCCTCTCTCTCTTCCTCCCTTCCTCCCTCTCTCTCTTCCTCCCTTCCTCCCTCTCTCTCTTCCTCGCTTTCTTCCTCTCTCTCTTCCTCCCTTTCTCCCTCTCTCTCTTCCTCCCTTTCTCCCTCTCTCTCTTCCTCCCTTTCTCCCTCTCTCTCTTCCTCCCTTTCTCCCTCTCTCTCTTCCTCCCTTTCTCCCTCTCTCTCTTCTTTCCTTTCTGTCTCTCTCTTTCTCCCTCTCTATTCTCTCTCTGTTTTGCCCCGTTTCTTCCCGTCTCTCTCCCTCTCTTACTCCCTCCCTCCCTCTCTCTCTCTCTTCCTCTATTTTGCCCCATTCCTCTCTCTCTCCTTCCCTCTCAATCCCTCTCTGTCTTTTTCTCTCTCCCTCTCTCTCCTTCCTCTCTCTCTCTCTCTCTCTTCATCCTTTCTCCCTCTCTCTATTCTCTCTCTATTTTGCCCCCCCCTCTCTCCACCTGGAGGAACAGCAGACGTTTCCAGAGGAGTGTGAAATTTCACACTTGTTTTTCACGACACATCTTTTAATATGCACTGTGCTTTTTTACCCCTCCTTCTTTTCTCCTTCCATCTCTCCTTCTCCTTCGCTCCCTCTCTTTTCGTGCTTCATGTATGAATTCTGTTCGATCTCCTCGCCCCTTCGCCCGTCCTGCCAATCATGTGTGAGCGACGGCCTGTACAATTTTCCGCCAGCGTTTGGTCCCCTTAAGAGGAAAATTGCCTCGGCTATAACCTCGAGCTGGAGAGACAACAACAACAATGAAAGAGGGGGGCAGCTACAACTGTAATCCGTCGGGCCGCTGTCAGCTCCACGGCCGGGACGGGCTGAGAGGAGAGGGAGAGGGGGCGAGGGACACTTTAACCAGCTCTGCTCTGTAATATGCGCACCTGGGCTTGAAGGAACCTCGCCTTAAACATAACTGACTGCCATTGTCCTGAGATGACTGCTATGAGAGGTAGTTGTCAGATATGCTCCGGGCCTGCCGGCGGGAGCGCGCTCGTGGCGGATGGTCGTTTATTATATGTTGGGTGGTCTTCTGTCGGCGCGTGTATTGATTTGGCGGGGTCACTTTGATCGGCGCGTCTGACATTCCATTACCCGAGAAAAAAGGGCCTCAAAATAAAGAGGAATATGTTAAGGGACAAGCGGGCGGCGGGGTGCGATATGACTGTAATTAAGTGCAGGGGTGGCTGGTGCCTGCTGAAAGAGCGAGAGAAGGGGAGGGGAAAGGAGGAGAAGAGAGGAGGGCCGTGGGAAGCTATTGTCTGCAGGAGGCGAGTCATGTTGTGCTGATATTATGCTTGACCTTTCCACCGCTGCTGCTCTGCACTCCAGTCACTTTGCCACCTTCTCTTCCCCTGTCCTCGCTCATCCCTCTTTTCCTCAATTCCTCTTTTCCCACTCCTTCCCAGAGAGGGCGGCAGCGAATTCCTGAATATGAGCAGGCACATCCCAAACTTAGTTGAGTGATGTCTGACACAGCCGACCTGCACTCTGTGTTCGTGTGGCTGTAAACAACAGTGAGTCTAAAACTACAGCAGCGAGTCTAAAACCCCAGGAGCAAGTCTAAAACCAAACCAGCGAGACTAAAACTACGGCAGCGAGTCTAAAACCACAACAATGAGTCTAAAACCATGACAGCAAGTCTAAAACTGCGACAGTGAGTCTGAAACCGCAGCAGAGAGTCTAAAACCGTGACACTGAGTCTAAAACCACAACAGTGAGGCTAAAACCACGGCAGAGATTCTAAAACCCGACAGAGATTCTAAAACCGCGACAGCGAGTCTAAAACCACGGCAGAGATTCTAAAACCGCGACAGCCAGTCTAAAACCAAACCAGCGAGTCTAAAAACCAAACCAGCGAGTCTAAAACCAAACCAGTGAGTCTAAAAACCAAACCAGCGAGTCTAAAACCGCAACAGCGAGTCTGAAACTATGACAGAGAGTCTAAAACCACGGCAGAGATTCTAAAACCGCGACAACGAGTCTAAAACCGCGACAGTGAGTCTAAAACTGCGACAGTGAGTCTAAAACTATGACAGTGAGTCTAAAACTATGACAGTGAGTCTAAAACCACAACAGTGAGTCTAAAACCACGACAGTGAGTCTAAAACTATGACAGTGAGTCTAAAACCACGACAGTGAGTCTAAAACCACGACAGTGAGTCTAAAACTATGACAGTGAGTCTAAAACCACAACAGTGAGTCTAAAACCACGACAGCGAGTCTAAAACCGCGACAGCGAGTCTAAAACCGCGACAGAGAGTCTAAAACCGCGACAGCGAGTCTAAAACCGCGACAGCGAGTCTAAAACCGCGACAGCGAGTCTAAAACCACGACAGCGAGTCTAAAACCGCGACAGCGAGTCTAAAACCGCGACAGACAGTCTAAAACTATGATAGTGAGTCTAAAACCGCAACAGTGAGTCTAAAACCACGACAGCGAGTCTAAAACCACGACAGCGAGTCTAAAACTGCGACAGTGAGTCTAAAACTGCGACAGTGAGTCTAAAACTATGACAGCGAGACTAAAACTACAACAGCGAGTCTAAAACCAAACCAGCAAGTCTAAAACTACGACAACGAGTCTAAAACCGCAACAGCGAGTCTAAAACCAAACCAGCGAGACTAAAACTGCGGCAGCGAGTCTAAAACCACGACAGTGAGTCTAAAACCACGACAGCAAGTCTAAAACCGCTACAGCGAGTCTAAAACCGCGACAGCGAGTCTAAAACCATGACAGTGAGTCTAAAACCGCGACAGCGAGTCTAAAACCGCGACAGCGAGTCTAAAACCACGACAGCGAGTCTAAAACCGCGACAGCGAGTCTAAAACGGCAACAGAGAGTCTAAAACCGCGACAGCGAGACTA
Organism: Prochilodus magdalenae; assembly: GCA_024036415.1. Taxonomy (NCBI): domain Eukaryota; kingdom Metazoa; phylum Chordata; class Actinopteri; order Characiformes; family Prochilodontidae; genus Prochilodus; species Prochilodus magdalenae. The sequence goes on along the minus strand of JAMWET010003323.1, from coordinate 306,624 downwards.
AAACCACAGCAGCAAGTCAAAAACTATGACAGCGAGTCTAAAACTGTGACAGCGAGTCTAAAACTGCGACAGTGAGTCTAAAACTATGACAGCGAGTCTAAAACTGTGACAGCGAGTCTAAAACTGCGACAGCAAGTCAAAAACTATGACAGCGAGTCTAAAACCGCGACAGCGAGTCTAAAACTGCGACAGTGAGTCTAAAACTATGACAGCGAGACTAAAATTGTGACAGCGAGTCTAAAACCACGACAGTGAGTCTAAATCACAAGATTTAGAGAGTCTGGAGAAATCCCTGTGTCCAAAGAACAAGGCCAACGGTCAATACTGGACGCTCATAATCTTTGGTCCCTCAAGTGACACTGCATTAAACCCGGACATGGTCCTGGACTGCAGATCACTGCATGGGTTTTAGGAACACTTCCACAAAGCACTGTCTGTGAGCAGCTCGCCATGCAGTCCACAAATACAAAGAAGACGTCATGTGCCAACACGATCCAGGAGCACCGCCGACTTCTCTGGGCCAAATCTCATTTTATAAATAGAAGGTCGGATGAATCGAAATGAGAAATTCTATTCGGGGACCACGGACGCCGTGTCCTGCAGACCCAACAGGAGAGGGCCCATCCAGCTTGATGGTAGCATGCGGTTCTCAGAAGACAAGCCCCTATGCTGAACTGGTCTGCCTGCGGTCCAGACCTTTCCCCAACACCATCTGGCACTGAGGAGCCAGGGCTGAATCCTACATCAGACACGAATGGGACAACATTCCTTTCCCAAAACTCCGGCAACTGCTCTCCTCACTTCAGAGAAGAAAGGTAAACGTGTTCTGTGTTCTACTGTGACTAAAACATGGTTCTATGGAATTGGCATTCCTCATTACGTCCCAACTGTTTTGGCTTTGAGGTTTTTACATGTTTACTTAACATTAGTTAAACAGTGTTAATGCGCTACTCATATCTTACTTCACGTTAGTTAATCAACACTTAATATAGGCCACCAGCCACATCCGGCACATTCAGCCGCCCGGTACTCACACAGGCTTTATAACCTCAGCAGTGATGACAGATGAGAGAGATAAGTGTCCTGAAGACACCGGAACTTCTCTCTGCGGTGCTGAGGGGACAGCTGTCTGGGACTGGCTAGGCTGGGGACGGGAATCTGTAGTGAAGACGTCAGTTTCATGCTGGGTTGTCACTCTCAGTGTCCACACATCACCGGACTCTCCCAGCTGCTCGGGGTGTGTTTCTGGTTCTCCGCTGTTTGAGACGTAATAATGCAAGTCAGGCAGGTTAAAGCAGCTGTGATGGCACACGCGCTAGTTCTGTCAGCGGAGGCGCATCTGCTGGAGCTCGCGGTGTGGGAATAATCTGAGGGGCTCATATCTGCCACTCTGTGTATGAGAGAGGGAGAGAGAGAGAGAGAGAGAGAGAGAGAGACGGGGTTTATTAGTGGGGTATTTTGAAGCGTACATCTCTTCAGTCTGTCAGACGCATAAGAGCATCACTTTATCATCGTTTGTCTGACTGCTGTCCCGATGGACTGTGTGTGTGTGTGTGTTGGGGGGGGAGTAAGAGGTAAACACAGTTGTTGGCTGTCTGTACATTTCTGCAGAAGGCTACGCTGTGGCATGAGTAGTTGTTGTGTATGTATATTAAGGTGCCAGACAACAAAAGCAGTTCATTGACAGTAAATGTAAACTCACCAGACAAAAACACAATTCCCTGGCGTGTTTAAGGTGGTAGTAACTCCAGGCTCCTGCAGATGGCGCTGCAGGAGGACAATGAGGCTATAAAACCCTGCGGGGTGCGAGTGACGGGATCCATACATTGCGAAGAGGTGGTACAGTGCAGGGAATGTCTCGTTCCATTTGTGGAAAACGCTCCAGACCAGATGTTAATGTTTGGCTAAAAGGAGTGACCTCATGTGGGCGTGGCCAAAGACCATAGTGTGTAGGAAGTAGCTGAATCTGCAGGTGTATAGAAGCGTACGGTCATACGGGTCTACCAGCAGGGGATAAAATCCCAGTCTACAGGGAATTCTCCTCGGAAGTGTGCCAGAGAGGGCCTCCAATCATCTCACGTTACTATCCCTGTATTCCAAGATGGCGGTTCTTGCATTCACAGGGCTCCGAATGTGACCGATTGGGATCATGAACATTGAGGAGCATTCACACATCTGGACACATCTGGAAGATCTGCTGGTCTGACTCGAGCAACCAGTACAACACCAGGGAAGGCATCCACCAAATCTGGACCAACTCACCAATTCTGTGATGTAGGAGTGTCTGAACACTGATGTGGCCTACGTCTAGAAACTTCTCCGGTCCATGCACGATCCAGTCGGTGCTTGTGGAGGGATTACAGACTCCTTCTTGTCCAGTGAGTTTATATACACGTGCAGGTTCCCTGGTCATTTAGGATGGTAAATAAAACAGCTGTATGTTCCCTACAATATTCTATTTCATATCAGAACACTCTGAATGGCTGCTCACATGTCAAGAGCTGCACCACGCAGAATAAAGAAAATAATAATTAGCATAATACGACATTCAAATCAAGTTCCTTATCTGCACAAGGCGTCCCCATCACCAACGGCCCATTGTAGACAAGGGCAGGGTCTCCAACAGTCATATCCGGCGAGAAGCACCGGGCCGAACATCTTAATTCAGTCAAGCACTAAAGGAAGACAAGCTCAAACAAAAGAACTGCGGCGCCGGGAGAAAGACGTCCAGGTCGCAAAAAAAAAAAACCTGATGAATATTTGCGTTGGAGATGACACGCCATGATGCATTTCCTATGCAAATGAAGCGCGTCCGGAGACGAATCGTCCCCAGCTTGTAAACTTCAAAAGGTGATTTGCATATTCATATCACACGTGACCGATAATAAGCACGTCACCTGGAAACGAACGGCGCCTTGTCAACGCGAGTCTCCAACATGGCTGATTGCGGTGTTTATTAACTCATGAGAACCGATATCTTCAATTATTCACGCAATATGTGCTTCCCCAGATGTATGGCTCCGCGTTTTGACAGTAAGGAGTCACAGAAGAAGGAACGTGATGGGACAAATGGAGCCTGTACTTATTATAAAAGGTGTATTATGGAGCGAAATGAAGCCGGAGAGAGCGAAGGAGAGAGAACGATGCTATTACTTTAGCATAGTGTTGCCGTAATAAACCAGTCCAGGCAGTGAGTTACACCGTCACAGCCCAGTCCCTGAAACTTCATTACTCTTCCCACCAAAAGCTCGGACATGAAGATATAGATTAAAAGTGTTGGACGGGGAAAACTTCCAGCGGTGAAGTACTTCCTGTTCCTAAGCCTAAGCAATGGGAGGCCGTCATCGTTCCGGCTGCTGAGGACTTGTCACCTTCTGCAGAGCCACGACGAATGGATAAATATGCTTCCAGTGAATTACTGGAAACGGCTCGTAACGCCGACGCTAGCCATTATTCAGAAGCCGGCGTCGTCCTTCTCAAGATGACCAGGGATTAGATTACATGCGAGGCCTACGATGCCATATGCACAACACTGGCGCACAAAAGCATATGCAGTATGCGGAATGCTCAGCGCCGAACTCCGTGCATTCAAAAGGAAAACCGATATGCAATATGATAGATGGCATATTAAATTAGTGATCTGCCGTGCCATATGCTAAGCACTCAGCCCATCCTTTTGTTCGGAAGAGTCGTTTAACAAATAAATCAGGCCTCCATTTGAACCCAAAGCCATTAGTTTAATGCTGTCTGGCTGGGGTCACGGTCACTCTATCAGGGCCGGGTGTGAATGGGGGCCACTCTAGCATCGCTGGCGGCGCCACTTCTCAGGTTTGGGCATTGTGTTCTTCAGGTGCTTTACTCCTGTTCAGGCCGGCTAAACAGGCGGGCTCAGCAGGTGCTAAGACCGTTGAGAGAGGGAGGTGGTGGTGGTGGTGGTGGGGGCAGGGGGTTAGCGGACAAGCCAGCTCAGCTTTCTCTGAATGGGTGAAAAATGGCAACCCTGGCTGAAATGAAAGACTGCTGCATCGGGGTTGCCAGATTGGGCAAACAGAAGCATGTAGGCAGTTTGAGTTGCGCTGGATGTCTTTGGGGAATAGACTGAGTTAGAGTGTGCCGGTGCATTAAGGAAACATGCGGACACAGATTAAAGCTGATGTGCGTTTTAAAGTAATAGTTTGTGATTGCTGTGCTCTTACACTTGCTCTAAAATCAGTCGGTCAGTTCCTGCACATTCACAAACCGAGCTCTGAAAATTCGGGGACATGGGGAAGCTGGGTAATTCAGTATTCCCAGCGTTCCCTAATGATTTTAGTCCTGTCCCAATGCGCCATGTCAGTCGTTATTGCTGAGTATGCGCCGCTGGCTCATTAAGGATGCTGGCGACCTTTTACCTTTACCTGTAAAACAAGGCACAGTAATAACCTCAGGTTATAATAACCCCGTCGGCGTGTGTCTCTGGAAAAGGAGTTTTCCATGCAGTATGGAGGCACTCGAGGAGGCGTTTAGTTGCATTGTGCATGGCACAGATACCCCGGGCCGTTCCAAGTCTGTGGTAAACCTCTTGAGATATGGCTTCCCAGACAGAATGGTTGTGTCCCATGTGTCCAGACTGCCTTTGAAAGCGACGGTCACACCAAACTGAAATTAGGCACACAGTTTAGCCCTGGTTCAGTCGCGTGTTTCGCTTGGCCGCATGTGTTTTAGTTGTGAGCAGCAGAGGTCACATGTTCTACACATTTTCCTGGAGGTGAAGGTAGTGCACAATTAAAGTAGCCACTCCCATCTCAGACATTTAGGCTGGAATTTGCACATTGGCAAGGAATTTAGGGATTTCACCATCTACGGTCCGAAACGTTATTAAAAGAGAATCCAGATAAATCAGTGTGCGTAAAGGGCAAGGCCGAAAACCAGTACTAAGCCTCAGACAATCTATATAAACCATATATAAGCACAATATGGAAGAAAAGTCATATCCGTAAACGCAGCTTATTGCTGCATCAGCAACTTCAATCTGTCATCGCATGATCTAGTTCAGGGCTTCTCAACCTGTGGGCTTTGGACCACCAGTCCACTATGAAGCACTCTAGTGGTGGAGGCAGTTGTTTGTAGTGGGCCCCGCAACATCATACAGTATGTAAAACCATATTAATGTTCAATTAGATATTGTAATGTGAATGATAATGCGGTTTCATGTTTTGCATGGGTAGATACAGTCCATGCCATTTAATTACATCTTGTTATTAATAAACCTGATTCTCACCATACTTTAAAGCCCAGATATGAAGACTTTGGTAAGCATGCCATAACATGATATTATACATCCTTGTTAATTGATGTGAGGTAAACCTGCCTTTAGTGTTTACCAGCTGCACACAGGGAACAGTGCAGCTGTGTGCACAAAGTGTGTATTTATGCTCAGAGTGTATTTTTAGAAGCACAAACCTAATACACTCCCACAACGTGTTTCTCTTGTTTTACTCCAGTCAGCCACGCCAGGCACTTGTGGCTTAAACAAGCTTGGCTAATGCTTCCTGTTGATATTGTATGCTTTGGGGAATGCACCAGATACACAACGTGCATCATAATCACATTTTCGAACTGCATTTGCACATGTGTAGCTGTAGAGCTTGTTTGTTGGAGAAGTTGCACTATGTAAGTTTTGTGGGATTTGGAGACCTCTCTGGTGAAAATGTGTAACTGCATGTAATGGGCATGACGATATCTTGTACTTCCATTTCAGTCCTGGAGCTTCTCTGTGTGGATGAATCGGATGATTGTGAGTGCATGGTGCTTTGCATCAGTGAATTTTCTACTATTGTCATTATAAGCTCACTGGACAACAAATGAGCTGCCTTGTGTGTTTAAGGTGGTAGTAACTTCCGGCTCCAGCAGATGGTGCTGCAGGAGGATGATGGGGTTATAAATCCCTGTGGGGTGTGAGTGGCGGGATCCATAGATTGAGAAGAGGTGGTACAGTGCAGGGAATGTCTCGTTCCATGTGTGGAAAATGGCTCCAGAGCAGATGTTAATGATTGGCTAAAAGGAGGGACTGCATGTGGGCGTGGCCAAAGACCATAGTGTGAAGGAAGTAGCTGAATCTGCAGGTGTATGGGAGCGTACGGTCATACGGGTCTACCAGCAGTGGATAAAATCCCAGCCTACAGGGAATTCTCCTCGGAATTGTGTCAGGGAAGGCATCCACCAAATCTGGCCCAACTGTGCAATCCTTTGATGCAAGAGTGTCTGAACACTGATGTGGCTACATCCAGGAACTTGTCCAGTACATGCCCAATCCAGTCCCAGCTGTTATTGGAGCTCGTGGAGGGATTACACACTATTAGGTACGGGGGGTGGGGGTTTGTTTTGTGTCATTGAGTACTTGAGACCTAAATAGAGAACTAATAGAGCCGGATGTTTACCCATAAAGCCGTATGACATGAGGGTAAAAATTCTCGATCCGATGCCTCTGACTGCTATTCCTGGCTTTACTGGGCTTTACACCATCGTTCCCCAATGTCTCCTGACTTGGGAACACTACTCCTTCCAGTTAAACCAGAGAACACTGCAGCGCCCAATAAAAATGAATCAAAATTACAGACATGTATCTATAAGTTCCCAGAAATCATTAGGCCATCAAAGGCCTAGAAGCCCCAGAGGGCTTCCCACAGCATATCATCACACGGCCTAATTAGTACTGTTACAGCAGCTCCTTCATTCATAACCCAAATCCAGCTTCACATGAAGACAGTGCCTGAGCAAGTGGAGGCATCCGAGGATGACTTACGCCTTTCGCCCGCCATATTTCTTCATCAGCCCTAACTCGTCGTGGCAGGCCCCACTTTGCTGGATTTATGGCTTTCCTCTGAAATATGAATGAAGTGCCGACATATCAGTACAGCAGTGACGCTGCTAAATCTAATCAGCGGGTGGAAAATGGATTTTAAAGGGTCTGTCGCTACGCTTCGCTCTCATAGGCCGTCATTATATCCGCATTTAACTCAATTCCTCTGAAAACGGGCCGAGGACAGGAACTTCGCTCTGCCGCATAAAGACTCCTCTTTTTCCGTTCCTCGGAGTTTGACAGGCAGAATGGCATTTTAACCTCGGTGGTATGACGGGGGGAATTAGGGCCTATGAGTGAATAATAAACAATGTAAAAATTTCATTAGGGTTTCTTCAGCCTAATTACATTACCCACGAGGAACGAAAGCAAACGCTAAAACATAGAGCGGTGGATTGAGGGCAGTATGCTGGTCACTGAGTGGGCAGATAGATAGAACTGTTGTAATCCATAGAACACTGATATCAGCTCACAGCTATATACACTCATCATCAAAATCAGAGCTGCACCCAGACGGAGGTTCTGTTTCACGCTCAGCCGTGCATGTGACATAAACCAGGACGGGCCTTATCGCTGTACCTGACTGACCCAACAACCACGACTTTCTAACATCCCGTTAGAGCCAGACGGCTGCACCATGCAGGACTACCTCCACGCAGACCGTTACCACGACTGTCCTTAACGCCACGTCACCGTCACCAAAGACTGCAGTGGTGTCGTACCAGACCTTCATGGAGTGACTCAGAATGGCAGCGGGTCATCTTCAGTGACGAGTCCCGCTTTAGTCTTGGTGGAGACGCCCAACGAATCCGTGTGTGGAGGCACCGTGGTCAGCACCGAGATGAACGGTTTGCTGTCACACGTCCAGAAGACCTGGTGTCCCTCCACCTCCACCCCTACCGCACCATCTGCAGGAACTGTGTGAGGATGTTCAAGCTGCATGGGATGGATTATCACAGGACACCATTAGGAACCTCTACAGCTCCATACCGAGACGTCTGGCGTGTTGGGTTAGCAAACACGGCGGCCCGACGCCATACTGAGAGACTTCTGTATGTGTAGCTCAATAAATATTGATCATATCAGTCTAAATTTATCATCAGTTATTGGTCCTGGTCACCTTTATCTTCCTTCCCAACCGCACTGCACTACCGCACCTCCTTCTGGGTGCAGCTGTTCTGTTGATGATGCATGTGCGTAAGCACCGCTTACAACCAACACTGCCTATCCAGCCGGTACACTGAGTACACTGGAAATAAAATATTTCATGCATCATACACTCTCTTTTCTTTCCATTCCCTCGCTCTCACATCTCGTGAGACGTGGGTTTCACACTTGTAGCTCACACTGCCAAATCAAAAGCTTTTGCAGAAAAAAGGCAGGGGATAATTATCATTGCACGGAGCTGATATGAAATATCAAAAGCCTGGTTCGATAGCTCCGCTGGCAGAGCGAAATTGCACTACAGGTTACGAGCTCGTAAATCAATAGGGAAAAACACAGCAGTTAAGAATCCGACACAAGCTATTAAATCACTTAGCTGGATATTAAGTCGAGCTATGTCAGCTGCCAATACATTTTAGCACCTCCTGCTAAGCAAGCAGTATAGATTGGCGCTGATTGCTTGAACTTTTACACGTACTGAAATATTCAACACGGCAAAACACACAGACCTGGCAACACAGGTGAAAACGCGGATGTGTTATACCACCCCAGAGAGAAATCCAGGGAGAGAGAGCGGAATGGGGTAGGGAGAAAGGAAAGCCGGGCTGTTTCTGAACATGTGACTGTACGCTCCTGTGTCTCTGCCTGAATGGTTCTTGGCTTGGATGTTTACTTCCAGCTCCTACGTTTTACTGAATGTAGACGTTACAATGCAGACTGTGACTTCATTCAGAGTGTTCCAGACAGAATGGTGCACAGTGGTGGTGACAGGGGCAGTGGACGGGATGTACTCAGATACACTTAAGTATGGAGAGTAACAGTACTAAAGTATGTACCTTCAGATGTACTTAAGTATGGAGAGTACTATGGAGAGTACCTTCAGATGTACTTAAGTATGGAGAGTAACAGTACTAAAGTATGTACCTTCAGATGTACTTAAGTATGGAGAGTAACAGTACTAAAGTATGTACCTTCAGACTGTACCACTGAGTATGGACGAGTCAACGTTACTATAGTATGTACCTTCAGATGTACTTAAGTATGGAGAGTAACAGTACTAAAGTATGTACCTTCAGATGTACTTAAGTATGGAGAGTAACAGTACTAAAGTATGTACCT
>JAMWET010003323.1:287500-290000 GCA_024036415.1 Prochilodus magdalenae | reverse complement strand
TCAGACACGACGTGCGTTTGTGTCTCTGATAGTGTAAAGTTTATCCGGTTTACACACTCATGTAGATGCTGGCATCGTAACATTACATTAATGAATGCTCTGTGCAGCTGTTTATAATAAGACCTTAATAACCTCATTATGAAGCCAGCAGTCCAAATCACAGCACCAGCGACACAGCATACAGCTTCCTCTGTAGAATTCTCAGCTGCTTCCATAATTTAGTGTCACTGCAGGGCTGAGAAGGATCCACCATCCACATAATACCTGCCCTGTGGTGGTCCTGTGGGGGTCCGGACCGTTGAAGAAGAGGGTAATACAGTATGTCCTCCGTAACTATTAAAAATATGACCATTCAGATGTTAATACACCTGAACACACATTTAGTAACTGACAGAAAGTACTAGTTTGACTGAACACATACACTGAACATTGTTGAACAGTGAGTTGAGTTTTGTGAAGTCATTAAAAAAAATTAAACAAAGATAATAAATAAATAAATAAATAAATAAAATAAGAATTAAATATCAGACTTTGTGTTGCAGTCCTGTTGAATTTTGACATTAGCCCCTGTTGATAATCTCAGTGCTTTAAGGAATCACTTTTGGAATTGCTATCGGAATATTACCCTTGGTCTTAGTTGGTATCGGACCAAAGGGCACATCAGTGGTATCGCCCATCCTTAACACATTTTGGGGACGACTTTGGGAAGACTATTACAATGAGGGGCCAGATTTTATTCAAATACATGATTACATATTGATCCTGTGCTGCTCGTTTGTGACGAGATGGCTGTAGTGTGGGGTGCTGCCGCCGGGGGGCGCTGCACTCCAGTTTTCAGAGTTAGATCAGCAAACGGTGGCTTTCCCACACACACACACACCTGCATACACACACTCACACACAGAGTTCAGACAGATAAAGCATAAACACACATAACACAGTTTAGTATTCATGTATTTGTGGGACACGTCCCCTGACTTCCACACAGCTGTGGCTAAATAACGCTGACCCAACACCGGCCATGTCAAAAGGTACACGATCTCTGTGCACTCTTTTATTATACTTTAGTTTTAAACGTCCCCACAACATCAGAATGTTCAGCATCCTGGGGACACCTAGTCCCCACAACATGATAAATACACAAACACAGTGCAGGCCTCAGTACAGAAGGGTGAAAGCAAGGAGAGGAAGACAGCAGAGGTGAAAGCTCTGTGCTAATCCAGATGTGTTACGCTGCTCATCCTGAGCCACAGCATGGGCCAGAACACCAAGAGGAGTGTGTTAGGAGCAGGTCAAGCACAGGAGCTTTTTATTTACTCTTAAATCCCACTGGTTTACTAGCACTGATACAAACAAACAGTCAAATTAATAAATAAACAAATAAATAAATAAATAAACAAATAAAATGATAAACTATACGAAATTGAACTTATTTATTTATTTATTGGTTTATTTGTTTGTTTATTAAATAAATGACCTGTTGGTTCCTGTGAGTAACATTTTACTTGTTTTTATTTATTTATTTATTTGTTTGTTTATTTATTTTTATTAATGACCTGTTGGTTCCTGTGAGTAACATTTTACTTGATTTTATTTATTTATTTATTTATTTATTTTTTTATTTATTCATTCATTCATTCATTTATTTCTTTATTTATGTGCTTGTTTATTAAATTAATGACCTGTTGGTTTCTGTGAGTAACATTTTACTTAAATTTATTTATTTATTTATTTATTTATTTGTTTGTTTGTTTATTAATGGCCTGTTGGTTCCTGTGAGTAACATTTTGCTTTAGTATTATTTATCTATTTACTTATTTGTTTGTTTGTTTGCTAGTTTGTTTGTTTTTATTAATGGCCTGTAGGTTCCTGTGAGTAACATTTTGCCTCAGGATGAAATAGACACCAGGGTGACCAGAAGCCGGTAGCGGATAAGACACTCTAGTAAGGCTCCACGTAACAATGCTCTTGCAACAAGCCTCTGAACAGACTTACGCTAGCTAACATCTGGATCCTTATAATTGCTTTTTAGAACCGAAATTATTTATTTATCATTTTTTTATTTGCATTATATTTGAATCATTGGGTTCAGCCAGCGCACGTATTTACAGACTGGCCTGAAAGCGGCGCAGAATTAAACACAGCTCGTTTTAAATGGCTTTATTTTCCTCGGCATGCGCGGGCCTGTTTTTCTGCCGTTATTAAGGCTGTTTATCTGTTTCTTTCTGTCTGGTAATTAGAACCCACAGTGGGTCGCTTGATTTGAGAGGACAGCCAGAAATTAAAGCACGACCCATTTGCTGACACACACCCATAATAAAGAGAAAAATACAGACTAGAGAATTCAAATACATGCTTCTCTCTGTTTTAGGTGCACCTTAGTTAGTGAGATGTGGGCTAGGGCACCGCGTAGGTTAATGGCAGTGGAATGGCAGTCCGGATACATGGCCAATTTCAGCACAATTACTCTTGTTGACCTCCCTTCCAGGGTGACTTACAG
>JAMWET010003323.1:230000-285000 GCA_024036415.1 Prochilodus magdalenae | reverse complement strand
TTGGTGTACAGTAACTCAGTAAGTGTAATGTGTTAGTGTGCTGTAAGTAGCGTGTTGGTGTACAGTAACTCAGTAAGTGTAGTGTGTTAGTGTACTGTAAGTAGCGTGTTGGTGTACAGTAACTCAGTAAGTGTAATGTGTTAGTGTGCTGTAAGTAGCGTGTTGGTCTTTGTTCACCACTGGTTTGTTGTCATGTGATGTTTTGTAAATAAACTGTATGTTCTCTATCCAGTCAACAGCAGACGTAACCCCCTCCCCCTCTAAATGTCATGAGGCAGGTCCGTCCATGAGATTAACATTCATATACGCTGCGAGTTCCAGCTAGATTTGTCTGTTAAAGGCTAATGAGATCAGTGTCTGTACAGTTGGTCGTTTAATATCATGTGGCTCTTGTCACGCAGGTTTGAGCAGCGCTGCTGTTTAGAGCCGGCGAGAGCTTTTCTGCTGTGAGTAATGAATGATAGAGTGGCGTTTCTGTATCCATATGGAACCATATCTGGAATTTTCCATAAAAATATTAAAATCAGTGTAATGTATCGTTGCTGTTCAAAAATAAATAAATAAAATAAAATAAAATAAAATAAAATAAAATAAAATAAAATAAAATAAAATAAAATAAATAAATAAATAAATAAATAAATAATTACACTAATACATTAATAAATAAATAAGTAAATACATGAAAAGAATTACATAAATAAATAACATAAATATAAAACATATAAAACAAATATAAAAACAAAAAATATATATAAAAATATAAAACGAATAATATTAAATGAATCAATGCATTTATTTTAAATACTGTTTACATTAAACTACATTAGAAGCTATAAAGATTGTTAACTTTATCTATATCTATGAAGTTAGTATGTTGGAGATGTATGTGTATTTTTGCATGGCAAAATATAAAAATGAACACCGTTAATCTATCAGTCAGTCAGCATCTCACTGAGCAAGTTCAGTTTGTTTTGTGATTAAGTGATTAAATATTCTGAGGGAAATAAAGTGGGCTACAGGTTATAAAAATGGAGCTACAAGCACCTTACACCACCCTCATAGCACCCAACAATGCAGCACTGAGAAAGCGGAAAAAATTACATAACCAAACTAATTTTATTACACTGCCGGTCAAAAGTTTAGACACGCCCAGCTAAATGAATGGTGTCGTTGATCTTAAAGCCTCTACAGTGGTACACTGAGCAGCTCCACCTGCTGAGAGTCTGAACCAGTCCATATCCTGATCCACCCCATCTACTCCTGATGTACACAGTATGATACTCCTCCATATCTCCACCTCTAATATATATTTAGTGGTGTAAAAACTTTGATCTCTTTTTCTGCACAGTGTAAAAGCTCTAGTTCTCCTTTCAGGTTAGTGAATATTCATGATGGACCGACCAATAGAATCGCTCCAAACCTGCTTAGTAATAAACCTTGTTCTATCAGCTCCACTGCAGGGTAAGGAAGCTGCTCCATCCTCCTGTACAGCTCCACTCTGGAGGGGTTTAAGGTGGACTAGATAATTCCATTCTGGAGGGTTTTAAGGTGGACTGTATTATTCCATTCTGGAGGGTTTTAAGGTGGACTGTATAATTCCATTCTGGAGGGTTTTAAGGTGGACTGTATTATTCCATTCTGGAGGGTTTTAAGGTGGACTGTATAATTCCATTCTGGAGGGTTTTAAGGTGGACTGTATAATTCCATTCTGGAGGGTTTTAAGGTGGACTGGATCATTCCATCCTGGGGATTTGAAGGTGGACTGTGTAATTCCATTCTGGAGGGTTTTAAGGTGGACTGTATAATTCCATTCAGGAGGGGTTTAAGGTGGACTGTGTAATTCCATTCTGGTTTTAAGGTGGACTGTATAATTCCATTCTGGAGGGTTTTAAGGTGGACTGTATAATTCCATTCTGGAGGGTTTTAAGGTGGACTGTAAAATTCCATGAGGGCTAGTTTATAGTTTAATGTCTACACTGTTATTCTACAGTGAAGCATGAAACCGATAAACCTAAACTTTAGACTGGTAGTGCATGAAGTGTTGTGACTCCACCCATGCCATACTTAACAATGCATTAGTCATTTATTGTCATCAAAATAATAAATAAAAGATGGAACTGCAGATTAGAATGCAAGATTAGAGTTAGAGTCCTATATAACACTGTACTGACATATTACAATGTAATTACCTAGTAATTACAGTGTAGTATTAATAATTCCAGACTTCTAAGGGTTAATACTAGGGTGTTATGAATGATTTGCTCTTGGAGATACCATCTGACATTGACGTGGTGGTTGTGCACTCTAAATTCCGTTCTGCATTGTAACACTTTAAAAGCCGTCTCTCTCTCTCTCTCCCCCTCTCCCTCTCCCTCTCTCCCCCCCCTCACTCTCTCTCTCTCTCTCTCCCACTCTCTCTCTCTCCCACTCTCTGAGTCCCTCTCTCAAAACAAAGCAGTGCTAATCATTCTCTGTGGCCGTGGTCGAGTTGGAGGGCTCTTCAAACTCAAGAGCAGGAAACATGCTGGGCACTGTGGGGTTCCCACAGGTATGTGAAGCACACACATGAGTGGCACAAGCGGCGGAACAACCTCACCAATGTACATGAATCTCTCGCAGGAAGATTATTCCCAAATGACTAAACCAGACACGGGCCACTTCCTCATTCAATCTGCCTCAGAACTTGTACTCTGGTTCGAGCGCACACTTCACTTCCAGGAACCGGAGCTGCTTTACTGTGTGGGCTGGGCTGTATTTGGACCTCTGCTTATAACACGTACTGTTAGTCTAAATGGGTTCTACAAAACATGAATTAGAGGAACATTGATGATGATGATGATGATGATGATGATGATGATGCACTGAACCACAGAGGTCAAGGCTCATTAAGGGCACTGTAGCCCATCCCTCGCCATCAGTTTCTATCATGTCATTGGGTCTTAATCATTTCTGTTTATCACCTACAACACTCCAGTCCACACTTGGCCTGTCCAGGCTTCACCCACAAATGCTTTTTCTCGTAGCAGCTCCTGTGAGGTTAATCTTCACTGAACGTAGCCAGTAACGCTAATGCTCGAACTGATACCTTGATATTCTCATACTGTGTTGGGTTTTCAGCTGTCATTTTAAGTGTGCCAACGTTGTGTTAAGCTTAACCAACTTTGCAACAGCTCCTACTAAAGGATGTCTCATATAGATGTATGCAAACATTTGAACTCCCGCAGTCGAATAACATGCCTTGTTGACTTGTTTTGGTACAAATAAGTTTAAAATATGAGGAGAAAAAGTGAATAAATAATTAAATTGATCAAAAAAAAAAAAGAATTTAAATATAGAAGGTGCTATAACTTTTGCATTGACTACATACTGTACATACACTGTAAACGATGTGTATATATGTCCTCACCATACAGATAATGAGTCACCCTGCATGTTTAAGGTGGTAGTAACCTCAGGCTCCTGCAGATGGCGCTGTACGAGGATGATAGAGCTATGAATACCTGTGAGGTGTGAGTGACGGGATCCATAGATTGGGAAGAGGTGCTACAGTGCAGGGAATGTCTCGTTCCATGTGTGTAAAATGGCTCCAGAGCAGATGTTAATGATTGGCTAAAAGGAGGGACTGCATGTGGGCGTGGCCAAAGACCATAGTGTGGAGGAAGTAGCTGAATCTGCAGGTGTATGGAAGCGTACAGTCATACGGGTCTACCAGCAGTGGCTAAAATCCCAGTCTACAGGGAATTCCACTCAGAACTGTGCCAGGGAGGGCATCCACCAAATCTGGCCCAACTCCGCAATTCGTTGATGCTTGAGTGTCTGAACACTGATGTGGCTACATCCAGAAACTTGTCCAGTCCATGCCCAATCCAATCCCAGCTGTTATTGGTGCTGGTGGAGGGATGCCAGGCTATTAGGTACATTACAGTAACAGGGGACTCTGGTTTTGTCTGGTGAGCTTACATATATTCTAACTACACAATCAGTAACTACATCATTTGCAAACTGAATAATAAACATGAAGGTAAATATCTGATAAGCTGATTGAGGCTTAAGATGCACAATATTAAGCTTTAATATGGAGAATAGACTCCACTGAGGTTTAGATCTATACCTCAGAGTGAGTCCGGTGTTGAAGTAGCCGCCATGGCCTTTAGAAATGGGTCGAGATGCTAGCAGTGGGTGGCTGGAGTGTAGGCGTGCTCTGGCAAGTGTTAATAGCTGTATTAATTGATCCAGCTCTGCTGGTAAGGAGAAGGATCCATAAGGTTGAGTATAAAGAGGTATATGTAAACGTCTGGGAGAGAGGAGGACGAGTATACAACTGATGTCACTTTATTAGCACTGATTGTATTAGATCTGTTTTGTTGCAGCTAAGGCTATTGATTCAGGACACAGATATTAACGCCTGCTAAGGAGTTTTAGGCTGCTTTGCTTGTGAAAGACTTTTGAGGTGTTAGATATAATCTCGGTTCCTCTGTTGGGATTTTATGCTGTTCCTGTTTTATGATAGATGTTGTCAAGTCATTTTGGAGCATTGCTGGAATGGAATCCATTCATATTAAAATACACAGTCGTATCAGAGTACTACAGCCACCTCTTTGTATCTATACTCACTGTCCAGTGTATCAGCTCCACTGACCATATAGGACACTCTGTAGGTGGACAGGTCCAGACTGTAGTCCGTTTCTCTGTGTACTGTATTACCCTGTTCTTCAATGGCCAGGTCCCCCACAGGACCACCACAGAGCAGGTATGATGTGGGTGGTGGATCATTCTCAGCACTGCAGTGACACTGACGTGGTGGTGGTGTGTTAGTGTGTGTGGTGCTGGTGTGAGTGGATCAGACACAGCAGTGCTGCTGGAGTGTTTAGACACTGTGTCCACTCACTGTCCACTCTATTAGACACTCCTACCTTGCTGGTCCACCTTGTAGATGGACAGTCAGAGATGATAACTCATCTGCTGCTGCACAGTGCAGTGTTGGTCATCCTCTAGTCCTTCATCAGTGGTCACAGGATGCTGCTCAAAGGACGCTCCCCACAGGACACTCCCCACAGGATGCTGCCCGCAGAACGCTCCCCACAGGACACTCCCTACAGGATGCTGCCCGCAGAACGCTCCCCACAGGATGCTGCCCGCAGAACGCTCCCCACAGGACGCTGCCCACAGGACGCACCCCACAGGATGCTGCCCGCAAAACGCTCCCCACAGGATGCTGCCCACAGGACGCACCCCACAGGATGCTGCCCACAGGACGCACCCCACAGGACGCTGCCCACAGGACGTTGCCCATAGGACGTTGCCCATAGGACGTTGCCCATAGGACGTTGCCCATAGGACGCTGCCCACAGGACGCTGCCCACAGGACACTCCCCACAGGACACTCCCCACAGGATGCTGCCCGCAGAACGCTCCCCACAGGACGCTGCCCAAAGGACGCTGCCCATAGGACGCTGCCCATAGGACGTTGCCCATAGGACGCTGCCCATAGGACGTTGCCCATAGGACGTTGCCCACAGGACGCTGCCCAAAGGACGTTGCCCATAGGACGTTGCCCATAGGACGCTGCCCACAGGACGCTGCCCACAGGACACTGCCGCCTGGATAATTGGTTGGTGGATGCTTCTCAGTCCAGCAGTGATACTGAGGTGTTGTATACTTATGTTTTACTGTTATATAAAACTATATATGTATATATATATATATGTATATATATCACATTTCTATTTCTATACATATGTATTATCTCTTATTCTGTTCTACTCTATTCTGAACTGTTTATGGGATAAGGTCTTGGTTTGATTTGATTCAAAAGAGGAACCAACACAAATATCTGAGTTGTGTTCTCTACTGCTTTGTGTGTATGTGCTCCAGTGTACTACATGTGTGTAATGGGCTGATGTGCTGTTTGTTACTGCTCATGGTTCTTTACCCAGACAGTAGTCAGCACAGATACGGATCTAACACCAACTCACAGTACGTCCTCCACATCCAAAACAGCCTCTCGGTGAGTGGAGAATACAAATTAGCATGCTAACACTAAGCTGCAGCTGAGACACAGTAGCATGCTAATGTGCTAAATGCTTATAAAGCTTTCACTGTTACTGCAACCAGGTGAGCTTGCTAGTGCATCAGTGTCTGGCTATGTATGAAGTAGTTTTAATATGCCTTTTAAGTCTAATATTTAAGTGATTATATAGATACCTGAAACTTGTATCTCCAAAATGGTAACTTTACAGGAAAGGGTGACTTTAATGTAAGTCAATGGAACCAGACTTCTTCCAAGCAATTCTGGGCCTAGTGGTCAAATGTAATATGTTGGTTGCTGTATTCAAATGTAATATCTATATCTAATATCTATATAATACATTTTATGTACATTATATATTGATAGTTTTGAATGTACTAAACGCTGCTGTTACTGCGAGTGGTACTAAGTGCTAGTATGTTAAATTGGGAGTGGATATACAGTACTATGCAAAAGTCCACTGATGTCCCAGGTGAGTCGAAAAAGCATCAGAGACTGACTATTTGAAGACGATCAGTCAGACCTCAAGTTAAATCTTATCATATAGTGGAAGACGACATTCCTAACTAAAAAAGGAATCTTTAGATCACAAAGCGAAATCCAATTATAAGTTCCAAGCT
Organism: Prochilodus magdalenae; assembly: GCA_024036415.1. Taxonomy (NCBI): domain Eukaryota; kingdom Metazoa; phylum Chordata; class Actinopteri; order Characiformes; family Prochilodontidae; genus Prochilodus; species Prochilodus magdalenae. The sequence goes on along the minus strand of JAMWET010003323.1, from coordinate 278,352 downwards.
ACCTGGGCGTTTGACGCCGAATAACGGAGTGACAAATGTGAATATCTAATAGGCTATAAGGTACGAGCCTTATCGCTATACCTGACTGACCCAACAGCCACGGAGCAGTGGCTCCATAGGTCATTCTGTTAGTGCTAGCATCATTGCCAGATGGCTGCGATACTCAGGACTACATGGACGCCAACCATTACCACGACTGCCCTCACCACACCAACGTCATCAGTTCAAGCTGCATGGGATGGAGTGTTACAGGACTCCATTAGGAACCTCTACAGCTCCATACCGAGACGTCTGGCATGTTGAATTAGCAAACACGGCGGCCCGACGCCATACTGAGAGACAGACTTCTGTATGTGTAGCTCAATAAATATTGATCATATCAGTCTAAACTTATCATCAGTTATTGATCCTGGTCACCTTTATCTTCCTTACCAACACCACTGCAATCCCACACCTCCTTCTGGGTGCAGCTGTTCTTTTTTACCATGAGTGCATATATATATATATCATAGTGATGCAAAAAAATGCTGTACCTAAGTTCTATAAATTAGAGTCTCTGACTTTTGTGTATTGGGGTATCAAATTATGACATGCTTTTAGTTTCTCTTCTATTAAGTTTAATTTGTAAGGGTTAGAATGAGCTTCGTGAAAATGGGCTGATCCACTGGAAGCTCATTTATCTACATTGACATGCTGTAGAGCGGCATAAGGCCATGTGGGTGGGTGTGTATTAGCATGAAACTCGTAAAACGCTTGTAGAGGGACAGCTGACAGATACCGCCACGCTCTGTAAGTCATCTGACACCTGTCAATAGAAGAGGTGGGTCCAGGCCCACACCTGATAATCATTTAATTAGACACACAGCAAGCTCTCTCAATCTTTCTCCCGCTCTCTCGCTTTCAATAACCCCCGATATGCCATGGCCCAGCTGCTGTCCTCAAACCTCCCACTTTGAGGGGTGTGGGGAGGGCACCCCTCATAGCACCCCCACCACCAAATCACGCCTCACTGGCTCCTAATACACCCGCATTTCCTCTAACGGTGCAAGAATGAAAAGATACAATTTCGGCCAGCCGGGAGAGCCGGAGAGCAGGGGACAAAAGAGACAAGATACTGCAATTTAGGGGTCACTGCCATTCTCCTCAGAGTAATTACTACACTTCCCTTAACGCTGCCTCTACTAATACACCTCCCCAACACACCGCTAAAGCTAGCGGACCCGCATTAGCAAGAACAAGTGTCCAAACATTGGCTGTATTGTGAATTGGGGACAGGCTCTATTTTCTTTGGAAGGGACCCTGAGGATTTAGGGACTTGGGAACATTGGGTGACCTACATAGTCAGGCTGGGTGAGAGTGAGAAAGCAGGAGAAAGCCAGCAAACTTGTCTTGACATATCCATCCCGCTGATTGTCTATGGATGAGCGAAATGGGCAAAATGAAATTGGCATTCTCCATTCGCCGGCCCGAGCCGCCGGTCTATGAATATGTCAGGGGCATTTTGAAAGGGCATAAGTCATTGTCTAGAGTGAGCTAAATTGAAGAAAATGAATGGCCGAGAGAGTGTCCGGCCCCGCTGTTGACGTCTCTCCGGCCACACAAAATGAAAATCGCCTTCGCCGTCCGCGAGAGCACCTGAACCTCAAGATGATTGACTAGAGTGAGCTTTATCCCATCTCAAAGCACAATGGCTGCAAATGGGTTCCAGAGGTCAATGAGGCTGAGAGCCAAGGGCTGATGTCTTAGTTGATGCTGGTGGAAAGATTCTTGCCTACAAAAATAAAACATTAAATTATGTTTAGTTTGTGGGGAGATGTAGGTATTCTGCACAGAGGTGCTCTAGAATAACTTCTTCACACTGTGGTGCGAAGGGTACAGCCGATTTTCTTGTTTTTGTAATCAGATATTAAATATTAAAGTATCATTACATGTACCAATACAGATTTAAAAAAAAATCACGTCTTTTACAGAATAAGTGATTACACTGTAAAAAAAATCCTAATATTACAGAAAATAATGCTACATTTTTACGGTACGTTTTCTGTTTTTTTGATTGTAAAAAAATCTGTAAATGTACAGACCTTATCTGTAAAATAACAACTGTTATTTTAAGTACAATAACAATGATATGAATTATATGTATTTATTATTTTTACAGTAAAATTGCATTATTATTTGTATTATTTTTATATTGTATAATTTTATTGTAATATTTGTAGATTACTTGTATATGCTGTCTTAAATTATATACACATTTATGTAAAATTAAATATGCTGCACTTTATATACAGGTTTATGTCCATATTGGCAATTTATTCTTTTTCTTATTTTTAAATTAATTTCATGCTAAACTATGTTATTTTCTTATTAATGCCCTGTAAAAACATATAACAAAGTCAAATAGTTGCAAGCAAACAAAATTCAATGCCAAATAAAAAAAAAGTCGTTCAAAAAAGTACAAAAGCAGTCAATTTACCGCAAATTTCTTTAAAAGTTTTCCTGCCTGAATTTTTGAAATCAAACACCAAAATATCTCTGTAAAATTACAGTAAAATTCTGGCATCAGGGTTTCATCTTTCCCATTGGCTCCTGGCTTCATCTGTTTGCATATTGTTCTACATTTTACTCCCACAGGAGGCTGCCCATAGGACGTTGCCCACGGGATGCTGCCCACGGGATGCTGCTTACAGGACGCTGCCCACAGGACGCTGCCCACAGGACGCTGCCCACAGGACGCTGCCCACAGGACGCTCCCCACAGGACGCTCCCCACAGGATGCTGCCCACAGGACGCTGCCCACAGGACGCTCCCCACAGGACGCTGCCCACAGGACGTTGCCCACAGGACGCTGCCCACAGGACACTGCAGGCTGGATACTTGGTTGGTGGATGCGTCTCAGTCCAGCAGTGATACTGAGGTGTGTTATGATAATGTTATGTAATGACGAGGGACCAGTTATGAGAACTTATATGACAAAGAGGTCACATGGTGTCAAAATATCTGTAACATATGTCACAGCAAGCATTACTAAACCTGTATTTCATGACTGTGTTCTAGATATGGGGTCAGAATTCAGGGTTCTGTGTCATATAGAACATGCTATTACAGCACGAGAGCAGTCGAATGGATTTATAACAAGCTGGTTCGGTCTCATGCACTAACCAGTCTCATCGACCTCCTGTAAATGGGGTCACATGCTCACTAATACACAAACTGTCATGTGACTGCATCCAGGAGGGTCAGTATAGGTCACTTAGGGACTCCATGAGTTTAAGTGAAGGATGAAGCTGTATAAGGAACCTTCCAAACTTTTTCATACGGTCCCCCGGGCTTGTATGGTTAATCCGGACAGCACATACAGTACACAGTATTACCCATTTCAGTGCACCTGGCATACCCAGCAGGTTATTAGTTATTAGTCTATATTAGTTATACAGTTTCTGACCTGAGCATAACTAATAGCACAGCCAGCGGGGCGGCAGAGTGAAGTAGCTTTAGGCTCCCACTTGTGAATCAAAAATGTTTTATGCTATTTAGTGAAGCTAGGTGGTCTTAAGGAAAGCACTAAGATGAGGAAACAATGATTAATCAGTAGACAGGATTTTATGTCCTCTCAGGAATCAAGGTACCCTCAAGAATACACCTTGGTTGTTTGGACTCCACCCACCCTGTCATGTGCCCAGACCGTTTTTTTTTAATCTTACCAAATAATAATAATAATAATAATAACAACAACAGCAACAACAACAAAACAACAAAATAACAACAACAACAACAACAACAACAAAACAACAAAAAACAATAATACTAATTATTATTATTATTATTATTATTATTATTATTTATTTATTTATTTATTTTTTTAATGCTGTAATACCATTGAGCGTACTGTCATTTACATCATATACATTTTGACTCATTCAGACTCTCAGGTCTGTTTCTCGTCGTTACTCTCATAGGGCTCTAACAGTGATCAGTTATTCTGTGTTCAGTATTCTACATAACTGTGAGCTATGATCATTTCTATGTTTTGCTATCCGGTATGGACTAGTGAGTGACGGGTTCCCCTTCTGAGTGTTGGTTTCTAAGGGTTGCTCTAAGAGAGCTTCTCCCTGCCACTGTCGCCTTTAGCTTGCTCACTTGATGCTCGGGCCAGGACTCTTTGTCTACTGAGTTGACATGCACCTGGAAATGGATTCAGTATATTTCATTCAGTACTTATGATACTTCAGTATCACTCCACTAAACCCTACTTGATGTCAGATTGGAATCAGCTGAGCCAACAGGGTTGCATTCCTCTATCCAGACTACATCTCAGGACTGAAGAGAACAGACAATTCCTGGTCTGCCACTGCTGGGCAAGAACAAAGAAGCTGTCAAATCCATTTCTGATATGAATAATCACAAAGGATCATCACTGTATGCCACTGAACATATGACATGCACATAATTAGCGTACTCCACCAGTGGGCCTGCGCAAAGCTTCTGAAGGGTCTCGCTGGTTCTGGTCTTGTGATGAGGTTGGACATTTTCAGTTTCCAAACTAACCCAAAGCCCTGCAAGTTCTTCCGAGAAGAGAGCCTGATCCGTTTGTCTGGGCCGGTTTCTCAGAATCCATACTCCGGACAAGAACAAAAAGAGCTACTGTTTACAGAGGGGCGAGAAGACACTCTGGCAACACACACCCACGCATGCACGCACGAACGCTAGGGCAAGCACTTAAGAAAACTTTGAAGATGAATCAATCTCTGTATTATAGCGCGAGTCCAAGGAGCTTCGTGAGGAATCGAACCAGTCTGCCTGCACTTCATAGCAGTCAGGTGGCATTGATGTCCTGATTGATCATGGGATGGAGGCGACTGGAAAGAAGAAAAGGATTACGCTTGTCAAATGCAGTCGATAGGGTGGGCTGGAATGCTCAAATGTTTGCCGTTAATCTCGAATAGTGTCTGCGCACGCTGAAAGTGCCGAAAAAGCGCTTGATGGAGGACTGGAGGAAAGAGCTTTGGGTAGCGTTCTGCACCTCCCGTCTCTGGAACTGACAGGAGTGCAAACACGCATGCTTGCTGATTTGCTGGGAGGGTTAAAGGCTTCGGAGGCTGCGTATATTGACAGGACTCCAGTATACGTTAACAAAACGGGAGGCGTTGTTTGCATGAAGGTGGCAAAATGTTCCGTTTAGCATTGCTGTAGGAGAACCTTTCTGGTTCCTTAACCCTGTGAAGGTGATTCTGCTGTTGTATGATATATATATACAGCTCTGGAGAAATGTAAGAGACCCCTATATATATCATGTCCTCTAGGTGTTACAGGTATATGGGTTTATATTGGGATGTGTTTGATTCTCTACAGCTACTGGAACCAATGTAAGAAACCCCAGCTCAGGATATTGTATATAGAGTTTTTGTTTCTTTAGAAAATCACAGGTTCTCCAGGCCTGTTTTTAGTTCCATGTTGCTGTGTGATTCACGTCCTACCACTACTGCTGCGTTCACCGCTGTCTTCCCAAACTCTCAGTATGTCAGAATCGAGGTCATCATTGACGGTGGGTAAGGGACACTGGAGAGAAGATTTGGAAAACATCACGCGTCCAGTCAAAAGAGGAGTGGTTATGACCCTCTGCAGAAGCCTAGCTGTGTGGAACTGTGTGTTTGCAATGCTGGACCTGTTCGTTATCACCCCAGCTCACCGTATCGCCAGTCTAGCACCTTCCGCGTCACACTGAGAACATATCTGTACGGTGGGTAGATGCGGACGTGAAGAAGAATGAGTGGGCTCTGGATTTTTTTATTTCCAGGGCTGTAGTATATATAATATAATACATTACGTATATAGTGGATTATATATACATACCAGTATATAGGCTTATATATGTCCTACGTATATATATACATAAGCGCACTGGACAAAATAAGGCGCGTTTAAGTTGGTAGTAACTTCAGGCTCCTGCAGATGGCGCTGCACAATGATGATGGAGCTATGAATCCCTGCGTGGTGTGAGTGACGGGATCCATAGATTGGGTAGAGGTGGTACAGTGCAGGGAATGTCTTGTTCCATGTGTGGACAATGGCTCCAGAGCAGATGTTAATGATTGGGTCTACCAGCAGTGGATAAAATCCCAGTCTACAGGGAATTCTCCTCGGAATTGTGCCAGGGAAGGCCTCCACCAAATCTGGACCAACTGACCAATTCTTTAATGTAGGAGTGTCTGAACATTGACTTGGCAAATAGTGTCAAAAGCAAATCCAAAACCTAAACCTCAGACTCTTAACTTGAAGCCAACACTAAAGGCTTGAACACAACATTAACCCAACACTTAAAACTAACCCTAACCCTAAATTTCCCCTAACCATAACTCAACTTCAACATATTTCTAAAACTAAACCCAACCATAATCTTACCTTCGACCCATAACCTAAACCTTAAACCTTCACATAAACCCTAATGCTGTTAAGAATCAAGCAAGTGTGTGTGATTACTGATGTTCCCAGGGACATGGGAGGTAGGGGTGGAGACAAGGCCGTAGTGCCCAGAGATTTAGGAGTTGTTAAACTATTATAATTTATTTATTACATTTTTTTAAATGACTAAATCATACTGTATGACTGCATGTTATGCATATTATACATTACAATGTCACATATATCAACGAGATATTGTTGATATTGAGTATTGTGTTCATGTGTTATACTGTATTTTATTAAACTGGAATGGTTGTATGTATTTAATACGTCCCTCTGCATACAGAATTCAAACATATGCTGAAAGTACACTGAGAAAAGGCTTGAGTTATTAACTTTGGATACAGCCTGTTTCTATAACTTATATATATTTTAAAAATACAGCCCATGAAACATTACACACACTTTTATAAAGTAAGTCAAGTGAACTGAAAACAAAATGCATCTTCAAGTCCAGCCAACAATCTTTTAAAAGATTCCAATACATTTTAGAGATGAAAGCATCTGTCTATAAACCTAACTGGGGGGCCTCTAGTGCCAAGAACAGAGCTGGAGTAGGATTTCATAAGCCGGGCTTTGCTTCAGAAAAGAAAAGGAAATGTGGAAAGGACAAAAAAAGACATCACCTCAAGAAAGAGAAACGCCCACAGGAATATAATAGACTTGGGGTGTATCGGAAAGTATCAGGAAAACAAAAAACAAACAAATAAATAAAAACACTGAATATGCCACTTTATTCCCTCAAACACAAAATATATGTCAAAATATATTTCAAATATTGAGAGATGAATGTACAGTAAACCCTTTCTGTCAGATTCAGTGGAAATTTTCTTATTGCTACATTGTGATCGGGCCTGTTGTGATTAAATCTTCTAAATTCCCCACTCCTAACTCAAACCTAATCCTAAACAAGTATGTCTTAAACCTAGAACTAACATCAAATAAAACTTCAACAAAACTTCAATAAACCTAACTCCACCACTAACTTTTATCCAAACCCTAAGCTTTATGTTCAACTCAAAACCTAAACCAAAATGAAACCCTAACCTAAGGTTCAACCGTTAACTCAAACCTAATCCTACAACTACATCTAAAACTCAAATCTAACCTCTAAACTTCGGTGAAAATTTGAACCCTAAACCCCAAACCACCACCAACCCAATACCTAAAACAAAACTTAAAGCTTATCCTAATTTATCTTAAGCCAATTCAATTAAAACCTAAACAAAAAACTAAAATTAGCCCAAAAACCTAAAACTAACCCATAAAAACTCAACGTCAAACAAACCCTACACACTAAACCTAATCTCATCATGAACATTTAGCCTAAACCTGAACTTTAACTTGGGTTAACATTTATCCAATACTTAAAACTATTCCTAACTTTAACACTAACCTTATATGTAACTTTCTTCATACACCTAAACTTAAACTCAACTCTAATCTTACCTTCCACCAAGACCTGAACCTTAAACCAAATCCTAAACCTGAATGCTGTTGATAATGAAGTGAGTTTTAGATAGATAGATAGATAGATAGATAGATAGATAGATAGATAGATACTTTATTGATCCCAGAGTGAAATTCAAGGCATCCAGTAGCAGATATACAAACTATACAGAAGTTTTACCCGTTTTGTTGGTCTCTTTGATAATACTGATTTGTAGTTACAATGTTATAATGATCAAAACCAAATGTGACCCATTTAACCCCTGTAACAACTGAGATAGTACACCTGTAACAACGGAGATAGTACACCTGTAACAACGGAGATAGTACACCTGTAACAACGGAGATAGTACACCTGTAACAACGGAGACGATACACCTGTAACAGCAGCGATAGTACACCTGTAACAGCAGCGATAGTACACCTGTAACTAGGAAGATAGTAGACATGCAGCAATGGGGAGAGTACACCTGTAATAATGAAGATAGTACACCTGTAATACTGATGATAGTACACCTGTAACTATGAAGATAGTACCCCAGTAATACTGAAGATCGTACACCTGTAATAATAGAGGTAGTACACATGTAAAAATGGAGATAGTACACCTGTAATACTGATGATAGTACACCTGTAATACTGATGATAGTACACCTGTAATACTGATGATAGTACACCTGTAATACTGATGATAGTACACCTGTAATACTGATGATAGTACACCTGTAATACTGATGATAGTACACCTGTAACTATGAAGATAGTACACCTGTAATACTGGAGCTAGTACATGTGTAGTAATGGAGATAGTACATGTGTAGTAATGGAGATAGTACATGTGTAGTAATGGAGCTAGTACATGTGTAGTAATGGGGAGAGTACATGTGTAGTAATGGAGAGAGTACGTGTGTAGTAATGGACACTGTAAACCTGTAGTAAAGGTGATACTGTACCTGTGCTCATTTCGGTTCATCAGTGTATGTGCTGTAGACACTCAGGTTGAGATGATGCCTCCCTGTTTTCCGGGCGACAGTTCCAGAGTGAGGAACTGAAAGACTGGGGAAACAGTGAAAGCAATAGGGATGCATTGCGGGCCGTGTGCTTGCTCTCCGCGAGCGGCTGCGCTTGCCGTGGTTATTTACAGCTGGCTTTTCTTTTATGGAAAAATCAAGATGTGATTGATTCGGGTTAATGTGACGGCGAGGCAGCGGCAGAGCTGCGTGCGAGTGCGCAGGTTAACAGAAAACACTAACTTCCATAAAGCACTGCGGGGATAAATCATGCTTATTCGGGCCCGCCTGACAGCTGTTTAAGCTGTGGCAATCATCGAGAGCACCGCGGCCGTCCCAGTGCTCTGCTCGGCGAAATGTCAAGACGGGGAGGGAGGAGTGGAGCAGAGAGAAGGGGGAGGAGGGGTGGGTGACTGGGGAGAGAGAGAGAGAGAGAGAGAGAGAGAGAGAGAGAGAGAGAGAGAGAGAGGTAAATGAAGCTGGAGAGGATGGCCATATCAAGGAGCCATCAGCGGCAGGTGCTTTACATAAACGTCTCAGTAAGCAGTAAGCAAATTCCGTGGACGGTGAAATGCAATAAAAACAAAGAGGGGCTCCGAGAGGTGGGATGAAACGTCCCCAGTGCATTCCTCCTACCGGCTCCGTTCTCTCAGTTACTCTCTCTCTTCCTCTCTCTCTCTCTCGCTGGAGCGTTTCGCGAGGAGCAAGATTATGGTGTTTGCTTTTATCTGTCAGAAATCAATATTTCAAACGTCCGATAAAAGAGGGAAATTGAACTGGGAATAGACTGGAGTGCTGTAAAAGTACAAAGCACAATTATCAAAAAGCACTTAAAGAGCCTAATAGGATACACATATTAAAAATGCCCAAATGGAACGTCTCGGAGCCATAATGAGGGCTCTCCCCTCGCCTCTCCCCACCTCCGCCTGCCAGAGGGGGCTTTTGATCATAATACCCCACGAGGGCAGCCTTTTGCGCTGCTCAGGATGGAGTGGGGAGGGAAGGAAGGAGGGGAGCTGCGGATGGACCCCTGGAGGCCCATGCTTTCGTGTTTTAACACAGCGCCATTAGGTGTGACAGGGCTGCCTGCCCTGTTTATGTGTCTGCCATTATAGACGTAAACGGAGGATCACAGAAGGCTGCAGACAAGGACGACGGAGAGACGCCCGGGGAATAGACATGAGATGCAAAGGCCTGAGGTGTACAGACATCTATAATGTTCGCAGGATCTCTGATGTGCTTCATGGAGCGCAGGACGTGGGCTAGCTTTGAAGACGCTGTTCATTAATTCCAGTGCGTCTAATACAACAGTCAAGAGGAGCAGAGTCCATGGTTATATCAGCCCACCAGACAAGAAACGAGTCACCTTGCGTGTTTAAGGTGGTAGTAACTTCAGGCTCCTGCAGATGGCGCTGCATGAGGATGATGGGGCTATACATACCTGTGGGGTGTGAGTGACGGGATCCATAGATTGGGAAGAGGTGCTACAGTGCAGGGAATGTCTCGTTCCATGTGTGGAAAATGGCTCCAGAGCAGATGTTAATGATTGGCTAAAAGGAGTGACTGCATGTGGGCGTGGCCAAAGACCATAGTGTGAAGGAAGTAGCTGAATCTGCAGGTGTATGGAAGCGTACGGTCATACGGGTCTACCAGCAGTGGATAAAATCCCAGTCTACAGGGAATCCTCCTCGGAACTGCGCCAGGGAAGGCCTCCACCAAATCCGTCCCATGTTACCAGAGTGTCTGAACGCTGTTGTGGCCTACATCCAGTACATGCCAAATCCAATCCCAGCTGGTATTGGTGCTGGTGGAGGTACTACACGCTATTAGGTGACTCATATTTTACCGGATGAGCTTATACTGTTCCTCTGTAAGCGAGAGTGCTTTCCGGGACACAGCAGGGACAGAAACACCGGTGGGTTTCTCCAGATCTGAAGCAACAACTGGGCTTGATTTCCTCTCCACCAAATATCATTTATATCCCCAGAATATTAACCAAGCAAATATCTCCATCTCAGATAACTCCCTACATCCACATGCCCAGTGAACGAACACCGTAAGCTAATACACCCCCGCCTAAAATAGCCCCCGTGTCTCCATGCTCGTATTTCTCCTAGCTTAAATAGCTCTTCCTATTAACCCAAATAATCCTTCAACAGGAGCCCACAGCTGTAGCTGCACTCTTGGCTTAAACTTATAGAGCTAGGAAAAATCTATTTGCCATAGAAACTTTACGTTCTATAGAGTTCTTTAAACTTAAAAACGTTCTTTCCATTTAACAATTATTTAATAAAACATTATTTACAAAATTCTTTAGGGAACCAAAACAGGTTCTACTGTGCCATCCATCCAAACACCTATTGTCACCTTAAATAAAGAATTTTGAAGGGAGAAGGTTGGCTTGAATGTCAGACTCATTGGGTCAGTTTCCTGGACAGCAATTAAGATTAGTTCTAGACTACTTTGCATTCTGAATAGAGATTCTTAATTGAAAGCAAAATGTAGTCTGGGATTGGGCCTAAGTTTCTATTTACCCCACAGGTAGTTGAACAGTGAAGACAAGCCACAGTTTTGCTTCCCAGGTAAGAAGTAAGTCTATTTTAATGTGTTAATAATACACTTTAATATATGCAGGTACATTTCATGCACATTTTATATATATATATATATATATATATATATATATATATATATATATATATATATATATATATATATATATATTGCTTCTGTTGTTACTTCTGTTTATATATATATATATATATATATGTATATGTATAGGGGGTTAATAATCACTAGGACTCAGTAACCCAAATAGCCAAAAGTGATAAGCTAAAAATATTAAATACAGTGGGGCAAAAAACTATTGAGTCAACCACTGATTGTACAGGTTCTCCTACTTAGAGAGATGAGAGAGGTCTGTCATTTTCATCCTAGGTACACTTCAACTCTGAGAGACAGAATGAGAAAACAAATCCAGGAAATCACACTGTAGGAGCTTTAAAGAATTTATTTGTAAATTATGGTGGAAAATAAGTATTTGGTCAATAACAAAAGTTCAACTCAATACATAACCACAATCAGTGGTTGACTAAATACTTTTTTGCCTCACTGTGTATGTATATATATATATATATATATTTATCTATCTATCTATCTATCTCTATATATATATATGTATATAAATATATAGATAGATAGATAGATAGATAGATATATTAGTTTTATTTTTAATAATTGAAAGTTCTTATAGATCAGTAGTACTTTAGTGTACTTAATATAAATCCCCGGTAAAATGAAATATATTTTAATAAACTAGAAATGTACTTTACTATGTACTTAAATATACTTAAGTAAATCTTATTGATGTCTCAAAACAGTGCTATTAGGTACAGTTAGTTCTATTTAAGTATATTGTCACTGTCCAAAGAAAAACAGGTATCTCCAAAATGGCAACTTTACAGGAGAGGCCAAAAACAATGTCAATGGAACCAGACGTCTTTCCAAGCTGTTTTGGGTCATTACTGTTGGTCCATTCTTTATGAAATTCACAAACAGCAGCTCATGTGATCCAATGAGGCATAAAAATAAAAATCAACAAAAATGGATTTGCCCTCTCCTGTAAAGTTCCCATTTTAGAGATTGATACCACCGTTTTTATTTCTATAATGTAAAGTTGTCACGGTGGTCTCACAATGGTTGCCTTAACTCATTGCTAGGGACCAAATCCAAGCCTTATAAAGCCTACATGACCTATTTCCAGCTTACCTTAGTCTCTCACTAACACACACCAGTGAATTCGTAGTGGCTGAAAGGGAATATCAGGATAAAGCTTCACCCCATTAAGCAGGCCCTGTGACACCCATGTTAGGCCCACTGCATGATGGGTGGAGCTGTTTGACACCTGGTCCATATCCGATATCATGTTCAGCATAGTGACCGTTCGCCAGCAGGTCACATACACACCTCTCTCAACATGTGGGGAGTGTGAAGAGTGCACACCACACACCCCTTAGGGAGTTCAGCTGGGAGTTCCTGCTCCTCATTTAAAAGTCAAAGGAAGCACTCTGGTAAAAAAGGCCCTGCCACTTACCAACTTCTTGTGTCTGGAAACCCAACACCACTTGGAGTGTCAGTGATGCATGTACAAGTGTGGATGTACACAAAGACACTGGATAATCCCACATACGCCCCACACACAACTAACCTGATGCCTGAGAACCATCTTGCTGGTCATCCTCCACCATCTGATAGAACAAAGTACTGTGCAGACGTAAATACAAGAAACTCAAACAACATAACTCACTAATTCTGACGGGAAATGATGGGAACCTATAGACAAAATGGAGAGATATGTTCCTTTTTGGACACCCAGGATAAAAATAAGTATTAAAAATGTATTTAATTTAATTATATTAACTTAGTATACTTGCTTGAACTTGTAATAAATGTACTGGAAGTGTCCTCTTTTCATATACTAAATATAATCATTGCTATTAAAAAAAAAAGGTAAATAAAAAAATGGTAGATAAGTACTATGTACTTAATATGCTAAACATATATCATTAGTGCTATTAAACATATACTTCATTTTATAGGTCAAAATTAGTCCAAAAACACATTCAGTCTTAACAGTTATTTCTTTCACTGAATTCCATGTTATGTGATTTTTTGACTACTGTAGTGTAAACAATTGTAATTACACTTAATTTATTACAATATATATCAATATATGTCTTATTACAATACATCTATTCCTTGTACTTAGCAATAGGCATTACTAAAATCTCAAAGAAATCTCACGTCATAATTAACTGATATGATATTAATAATAACTGGCTTATATATATTTTTTAATTGTTAAAGTTTATTCATGCATTAGGTTTATTAGGTTGTTCTTAAGAGATTAAGCATTACAGTATTATATTTACAGTAAGGACTTTAAGTAAAGTTCATGAGAGGGGTGGGAGGGCTCATCCACAATTACAGTGCTGGCACCCAGTGCTTGTGGTGGGAGGTGTTGATGGAGCTGTCCTTAACATTTTGCATGTTTTCATGGGAGGGCCATCGTACTGTCCCAGAAAGAGCCAGGCCTAATATGTTTACTTGGACTCCTAGCCACGAATGTAGCACCCCTGGTTACCGATTATAGGCCAACACTTAGATGGTTGTGCCACATGGTAACCCCCTCCCAACACTACACTTAACATGTTTTGCTGAGTGTAAAGACCCCCAGGCAAAGATTTCCAGGTGAAAATAACTTAACACATCCTTCACAGGGAACAAATGTACAGATGGCTTTTTTCTGCAAAGGTTAGGTCAAAGTTTCTCTTTACTGAGTTTGACGTCTTACACAGACCGCACACCTGTAAACAGATGTAGGTGGTGATCTTATAGTCTCTACAGTGGTGCACTGAGCAGCTCCACCTGATGAGAGTCTGAACCAGTCCATATCCTGATACACCACATCTACTCCTGATGTACACAGTATGATCCTCCTCCATATCTCCACCTCTAATATATATTTAGTGGTGTAAAAACTTTGATCTCTTTTTCTGCACAGTGTAAAAGCTCTAGCTCTCCTTTCAGGTTAGTGAATATTCATGATGGACCGACCAATAGAATCGCTCCAAACCTGCTTAGTAATAAACCTTGTTCTATCAGCTCCACTGCAGGGTAAGAAAGCTGGTTCATCCTCCTGTACAGCTCCACTCTGGAGGGTTTTAAGGTGGACTGTATAATTCCATGAGGGCTAGTTTGGTGTCTTCACTTTTATTCTACAGTAAAGCTTTAGCAGGAGGAGAACCTTCGATGATGGTAGTGTATGTATTTTCTCAATATGTTCAATTACTAGTTACATTTAGTTTGTTAAATTATTAGATCAATATTAGATGAGATCAATTAGAAAATCATCCAAACGGTTTGAACAAATTGAACTGTGGTCCCAAACATTTGTGTAGCTTGTAGATTTGAACCACTATCAGCTGTAGAGTTGTGAACACAGATGCTAATTTGCTAATAGAGCCAACTCACGAGAGCTACTACACATTCATAAGTCAGTGAAAGAAAACGTTGGAAGAAAATTGATTTGTGTGCTGAGAAATAGTATCATGGGCTGAGAAAATGGCGTAGGGTGGACGTGATAACGCTTGAAAGGAACTGCTAATTGTCGCGTTCCTATAACAGTATAGCAATAACATGTCAACATTAAAAATGCCAGTCAATACAGCGCTGTAGTATTTAAGGAGGAGCGATGGTTAATACTCAGGACGAGGTAATATTTGATTTGTTGGCCAATGATGAAAAAGCCTGGGAATGAATGGTGGAGTGGATCTGTGTCCTCCCGGAGATAATAAGGGTAATACAGGAATAAATAAGATATGAAATAGCGGTGCAATACGCCGGCAGTCAGAAATCGATAGCTTTCTTTCAGAAATAACAAGGACATTAAGTTATCTTTAAGGCCAGATAGAATTAGAGAGCAATAGAGGCGATATCATGAGCATCTCTTGATTGAAACATCCTATTAGCGGAGAGCTCAGTATGATACGACAGACCATTCTTTTCGTCCATATCTTAATGGCCCATCATTAGTCATATAATCAATATGCTTCTTGATTAAGAGGGCCCAGGAATGCACGCTTCATCTTCAGCCATTTTTTTTCTTCTTTTTTTTTCAGATCGATGGCGAGATTATCTCGCAAATGACAAGGATGCTGGAGGAAACTTCAGGCCGCTCTCTCTCTCTTGTTTTACTCTCCCGGTCTGTCTCGTTCACTCACACAAGCATTACGGAGTAAATCATGAAACGCTGTGATCAGTGGGCCAGTGTAATTGGAGGCAGAGATTTTAATTGCCAAAAGTAAGACATTAACTAAATTACTTTTTAAAGATTTAAGGCGCTCAAAGATTTCATTCCCGTTCTCGTGGCTTTGAAATATCTGTAGATTCAGATTGATGGGGGAAAGAATGCGGGATGTTTGGGCTGTGAGTCAGCACAAATCTCCTAAATCAAACCCAAGGCCAAACACTAAATTATCCACCAACTTAGCAGAGCGTATTGCAAGATACCTTAGTAATGTAGAATGGCAATTTTACTAGTAGGTGCTGCCAATGGTACTTTTATTACACGTTGGTTCAGTCTGCATTCTTGTTCAAGGCAAAAATGCTGTTATGCCCTCAACAATGTTTTAGGATCTCTGTCTATCCTTCTATCTCTTTCTGTCATATGCTGACATAATCATAATCTACATAATATACTGTTTATACATCTTCATTTATCTACACTGTCCAAAGAAAAACAAGTGTCTCAACAAGTATCTGAAAAAGCCTACTTTACAGGAGAGGACAAAAACCTAGTTTAACTTTAATGGAAGTCAATGGAACCAGACCTCTCGTCCAAGCAATTTCAGGTCATTTCTGTTGGTCCATTCATCATGAAATTTTCAGATGCTGCTGTGTTCAAACAATGCACAAAGTAAAAATCAACAAAAATGGAGATACTAGGGTTTTCATTGGACAGCACTGATATATTACATAACTGTATGTATGTTCTTTTACAGTGCAGAGTATGCCATATATGTGGAGGCCTGTTAAAGCCAAATTGCTGCTAAGGGAGGTATGCACACCAGCACGACTCTCCAAGTTGATGCATCCATATGCTCTATGACTACAAGTACTGATCACTTCCTTAGCATGTCACATCACACCACTGAGCATGTTGCTATTGGTATGTATTATGTATAAGCCATATAGAGACCACACACAGCCACAGTAGATTACGTATAGCCTGAAACCGTCTCAAAGAAAGCCAACCAGTGCATTAGGTGAACAAACAAATGCTAACTCAGCTAACGTTAGCAACCTAGCCTGTAAAGCGTTTATCTTTCAGATCAGAAGCAGCCGGTTTGTGAAGATGATGCTTTATAATAAAAAGCTAGTAAAATAATAACTATGTTCAACTAATTTGTTGAACATAAGTCGAACGTAAGAATGAGCTATTATTGGCTCTTAGTGGCATTTAGACATAGTGTGGGATACTAGGTCATAATTATGATGCTTAATAAAAACTATGAGTCATAATACAAAAGGTAGGTCATAAAGTAAATCATAATTAATGACATGGTAACTAACAATTATAAGATATCAAAGCATAGCTGGAAGATAGCAAGTGATAAATATGATACTCATTATTATGAGATAGTAAATCAAAGTTATGAGAAACTTCCTCTGTGTTATGAGATGTGGTTGGTGTAGCTCAGCGGATAAGACCAATAACCGCCACATGTGGAAGACTAGGGTTCAAATCCCAGTCTGGCTAAGGTGCTGTGCTACACCAATAAGAGTCCCTAAACAAAACTCCTAACACTACACTGGCCCACCTGTAATATGATTAAACTTGTAAGTCACTCTGGATATGAGTGTCAGATAAATGCCATATATGAGATCTCGTCTTAAATATGAGGGTAGGCATCCTTATTATGAGATGGCAAGTCAGAATTATAAGATACTAAGTCATACTTAAGAGATACTAATATATCAATAATCTCAGAAAACATTTCCAGATTATACTATTATTATCAACGGCATTATTAGCATTATGATGAAATTACACGTCATAATTATGCAATTATAAGTCATAATTATGCAATTATAAGTCATAATTTTAGCTTAGTAGATAAGAAAGAAATTCACAATGAGATGCCTACAAGTAAACATGACATAGTATCATGAGAAATCAAGTCAACAATGAGAAGCTAAGATAAGAAGTCAATATTAAGATATACTAAATCACAATTCTTGGATAATAAATCATAATTCTGAGATCAGTATATTAATAATCTATAAAACATTCTCCAGATTATATTATTATTCATCAGTATTGCATTATTAACATTACATATAATGCATTATTAGCATTACTACAAAACCACAAGTCATGATTATGAGATTATAAATCTAGTATAACTTTGCAATAGTAGATGAGAAAGGAATTCACGATACCCAGTAGTAAACATGACATAGCATCTCATTATTATGAAATATAATCTCACCATAAGATGTTAAGATACTAAATTGTAATTAAGATTTTACATAACTATGAGATACTGAGTCATATTTATGCCAGACTTCCACATGATTATGCTTTACTAAATGGCAAAAAATTTCCAGTGGTGGAAAAGTGGCGTCTATTCATGTAGGTTTATCAACTTGGCCGAACTCAGCAGTCTGGTCAAAGTCCCCTTCCAAGGACATTAGGCAGTAAAAACAGAAAGACCACATGATCCATTTTTCCATAGCTGGGCAGAAATCAAACATTTAAACATTTATAGGTCATCCTGTTAAAGACAGACCACTAAAGTCACTCTCACAGACTTCAATTAACCTTCTGAGCTGATCGCGTACTGCCTAGAGACACGAGAAGACTCTTATTTTCTCGCTCCTGCTCTCTTTTGAACTGCTGACACATAAGGAAACAAGGAGAGAAGATGAAAGACAGACGAGCGTGGCACCGCCATCACGTAACATTGTAGATCCTTCTTTTGTCCTTTGTCAATAACTTTCTCAGCGATTCCGATCACATTTCTGATATTTGCTTTGTATGATGGGACATTAGGCTGGAACAGCCAGTTGAATCTATTGGCTGGTTCCGTGGGCTCTTTTAGGGGCTCCTGGGAAGCCATTTCCTATGGAATAAAACCAAGGTCCTGTTGGTCTGTATAATGGTTTGTGCTGCTGGATATTTGCACACAGTACAGATGCCCTTGGCAAGGACGAGTATGACCCTCATGGCTTATGTGGGACACGGCAGAGGTATTCCGGGTTAATGCTAAACAGGTATTCCATACTTCAGTGAAGCTTCACTGACCATCTTTGTGTTTCCAGTTAGCTGCGGTTCTGTATGTTGATGTTTGATGAGTTTATGCTTATAAATAATGATGCCTAATGACACCTCAAACCTGAGGTACAA
Source organism: Prochilodus magdalenae (assembly GCA_024036415.1). NCBI lineage: Eukaryota > Metazoa > Chordata > Actinopteri > Characiformes > Prochilodontidae > Prochilodus > Prochilodus magdalenae. The sequence goes on along the minus strand of JAMWET010003323.1, from coordinate 259,461 downwards.
AAGCACAAAGGCAATCAAGGTTATATGGAGACAATATGATATACATCAATACACAAATATTAAACAAGAAAAACATAGAGTGATGACACAGGTTTGACTTGTTGCTGGCCACTGGCTAAGGTGAATGTGAGTCTATGTGACGAATGAGGGATGAATTAACAATAAATGTAAGAGTGTGGGTCTGCATGGGTGTGGATTAGAGTTGTGGGATCTGCCCTGAGTGACTACATGCAGTTTGGTGGATGTAGGTTAAAGGAAACAGTAACAATGGTGGTGAAAATGAATGGGACTCTATAGGAGGAACAAGTGATGAAGAAACAGCACATAGAGGAATGCGGGTCAGTATGTGTGTCGATTTGTGTTTGGGGTTCTGCCCTGAGTGAGTACATGCAGTTTGGTGGCTGTAGGTTGAAGGAGAATATAGGGCTTGAATGGGGGTGAAAATGAATTGGACTCTATGGGAGGAGCACGGGATGACTACATAATGAGTTGAGGAGTGCAGAGTGATGGCACAGGTTAGGGCTGTTGCTGGCCACTGGCTAAGGTGAATGTGAGTCTCTGTGACGAATGGGGGATGACTTAACAATAAACGTAAGAGTGTGGGTCTGCATGGGCGTGGATTAGAGATGGGGAACTGCCCTGAGTTACTATATGTAGTTTGGTGGCTGTAGGTTAAAGGAAACAGTAACAATGGTGGTGAAAATGAATGGGACTCTATAGGAGGACCAAGTGATGAAGAAATGGCACACAGAGGAATGTGGGTCAGTATGTCTGTCGATTTGCGTTTGGGGATCTGTCCTGAGTGAGTACATGCAGTTTGGTACATGTAGGCTGAAAATAGGATAAAATGAATAGGAGTCTATGGGAGATGACTACACAATGGGTTGAGGAGTACGGGTCAGTATGGCTGTGGATTGACCTTTGGGGATCTGCCCTGAGTGAGTACATGCAGTTTGGTGACTGTAGAAAACAATACATTTTGAATGGGGTGAAAATGAATGGGGCTCTATGGGAGGAGCAAGGGATGAAGAAACGGCACATAGAGGAATGCAGGTCAGTATGTCTGTCTATTTGCATTTGGGGATCTGCCCTGAGTGAGTACATGCAGTTTGGTGGCTGTAGGTTGAAGGAGAATATAGGACTTGAATGGGGGTGAAAATGAATGGGAGTCTATGGGAGGAGCAAGGGATGACTACACAATAAGTTCAGAAGTGCAGGTCAGTATGGCTGTGGATTTACTTTTGGGGGTCTGCCCTGTGTGAATACATGCCGTTTGGTGGCTATAGGAAACAATAGGTTTTGAATGGGGTGAAAATGAATGGGACTCTATGGGAGGAATGAGGGATAGGGTAAAAAGCCATTACTCAGACTCATAATGACATAATAACATAAACATTTATGATATACTGAAGGATAGACATCACAGACAAGGGTGGCTCAGGCCATCATTAAATTCATGCCTGGGTGTCTGCCCCGAGTTGGATGGATGGATGAAGCAATGTGTGAAGGAATGGATAAACAGACATGCAGACAGACAGACAAGCGATTAAACCGACAGACAAATTAACAGATGAATGAATGTGCGGATGGACGAATGGACAAGTGGACAAACGAATTGACAGATAAAGAAATGCATGACTGAATGAATAAATAAATGGCAGAATAGACTGCTGAACAAACGGATGAATAAAGCAACTCATGGACGAAGGAGCAAAAGAAAAAAAACAATGTTCAGGTATGCCTAAACAAATGAATGAGTGACAGGCAGGTGCAGACTGGAGGTCTAGCTTACTAACGGTTGATTACACTGATTAGCTTTAGCTATGATAAGTTTCTCAGAGCTGGTTTGTGTGGGTGGGGCAAAAGACATTAGCCTTATTGACGGGTCAGTGGAATGCTTATGTAAACTTTACCCAAGATTAGGACAGCCCAGCACATGGAGAGCAAATTTTAGGGCACGATTATTCACCTGAGTGGAACTGACCCAACAGTCACAATGGTGGACATCCAGTGAGCAGTGGTGTCCTCCATGAGTCATCCTGCTAGTGCCAGCAGCATTGGCAGACGGCTGCACCATGTAGGACTACATGCATGCAGACCGTTACTGTGACTGCCCTTAACACCACGTCACCGTCACCAAAGGTGTCCTTAATGGTGTCGTACCAGACTGTCATGGAGTGACTCAGAATGGCAGCGGGTCATCTTCAGTGACGAGTCCCGCTTTAGTCTTGGTGGAGACGCCCAACGAATCCGTGTGTGGAGGCACCGTGGTCAGCACCAAGATGAACGGTTTGTTGTCACACGTCCAGAAGACCTGGTGTCCCTCCACCTCCACCCCTACCGCACCATCTGCAGGAACTGTGTGAGGATATTCAAGCTGCATGGGATGGATTATCACAGGACACCATTAGGAACCTCTACAGCTCCATACCGAGACGTCTGGCGTGTTGGGTTAGCGAATATACTGCCATACTGAGAGACAGACTTCTGTATGTGTAGCTGTAAGTTTATCAACGCTTTGTTGATAAGGCATTGTCTATGAATTTCTGTATGCTACTGTTCAGCTACTGTTCATTTGATGATTAATATTATAGTCAAGAAGCCTAAAAGGATGGTTTAAAAACTGCTTCAAAAGATCAGACGAATCTGCAAAGCTTGGCCAAACATTCTCACAGAACCGGGGCGCATATGTAGCATGCAAGCTAGTCCGTGTTAATGAGAGGAGAAATACATTTTGAACACAGCTTATGTGCTGTAGAGGGATGAGAGCAGCTCAATAATATATACACAGGAGGTCGAAACTGGGGAGTGAAAAAAACCTTTTTGACAATGTTAAGCCAGGCAGAAGCTTTGAGGCAAGCAAGAGTTTTTTTTTTAATCATTTCTTCTGATGTTGGATCATGGGGAGAGCAGAGCTTGCCAAGGGTAAGCAAAGTCAAAGCCAATCCCGTACTGTAACACTAACAGCGCTATGGACATGCTGCGCAGAGACAGACAGATTAGAGAAAACATTCAGGAGCACTCTGAAAGCCAAACGGCATTGTGAGAAACTGCAACAGGCCTCGGCAGACTCTAAGCACCCTTCTGGTTTTTCGTTTCGCAGAATTTAAAATGACTTGCCCCATGTACATATGCAGCCCTGCTGTCATATCACACCCTGCCAGCTGCAGTTTGGCCAAGCTTTGCAGATTCGTCTGATCTTTTGCAGCACTTTTTGAACTATCCTTTTAGGCCTCTTGACTATAATTTTAATTATTATTACATATTATACAATATTATATATTAAAGCAGCAGGTGTCTTTTATATATGTAAATAAAGGTGCATCTAAAAACATCAGGAATTAAAATTAGCATAAGAAATCTTAATACCAAATTAAGAATTAATTGCCCTGTTAAAGTTTCCATACTTTTTAAATAACCGTATAATCCTGTTTCATATTAGACATGTTTTGTTACAGTCCTGATTCTGAATAAGTTGGGACAGTATTAAAAGTACAAACAAAAAATGCAATATTTACTATCTGTACTTTGATTTTAATTTTATTGGAGACTTTGTAAACTCAATATATAGCATATTTTGTCTGGTCAAATTCATTTTCTTGTTAATATAAACTCATCATTCAAATAATATCTCCACCCAGAAGGAGGTGTGGGAGTGCAGTGCTGTTGGCAAGGAAGATAAAGGTGACCAGGATCAATAACTGATGATAAGTTTAGACTGATATGATCAATATTTATTGAGCTACACATACAGAAGTCTGTCTCTCAGTATGGCGTCGGGCCGCCGTGTTTGCTAACCCAACACGCCAGACGTCTCGGTATGGAGCTGTAGAGGTTCCTAATGGAGTCCTGTGATAATCCATCCCATGCAGCTTGAATATCCTCACACAGTTCCTGCAGATGGTGCGGTAGGGGTGGAGGTGGAGGGACACCAGGTCTTCTGGACGTGTGACAACAAACCGTTCATCTTGGTGCTGACCACGGTGCCTCCACACACAGATTCGTTGGTCGTCTCCACCAAGACTAAAGTAAGACTCATTACTGTGGATGACCGGCTGCTGTTTGAGTCACTCCATGACAGTCTGGCAGCTGTCTGCCGTCATGCAGTAGTTGCACTTCTGACACTATGGAGACCATAGTTGTTTCTTGTGTTATGCTGTCCCATTGTCCCAGTGTCTTAAGCCACTTCTCATGGTGTAAAAATGGCCGACAACTTTAAAAATGTCTTCCAGGCTGGTTTCATCGTTGCACTCTTCCACATGCACGGTTTAATTCATCCCAGGCATGACTGAAATTAGCACCCAGGCAGTGTCATGTTTAAAACTCGGCATTCTTCAGGTCAGCAGCTGCTTATGTGAGACGGAAATGAGTGTATTGATGCATGCCAGTGTCTGCGCCTGGTTGAATAAAGGACAGGTCAGGTAACAAAGTCTGCTCTTTCTCAAACAGGGGGAGTAGGCTCCTCCACCATCCCATAATAAGCTCACTCTCACGCCGCAGCAGAGGTTAATGACTCTACACCTGGCCTCAGTTGGGCCGGATGATGTTTTAGGCCCTCCACGGGACACAGGGTGATGTATGAGGACTGGAGTCGTTTTGGGGGGTGTATAAATTAAAGGAATAGGCTCGTCTGACGGACGGGATGATGAAATAACAGGCACTTTAGGTAATTCCTCTGATAAAAACAGACCCACCCCGCTGTGGGTGAAGAGAGGAGGGGTGGTGATAGAATCAAATGCACTTGTAGAGGTCGCTGGCAGGATCATCAGTCTAGTCAGGGCCATTACAACAGCACAAAGAACAACCACCTGCCAACAGCACTGGCCAGGTGTGTGTGTGTTGGAGGGGGTGGGTGGAAAAAGAGAAAAGGAGATGGGCAGAGAGATAGACATCTTTTATTGTAACTGAGGGAAGGAGAGACATAGCAGGCCTTTTTAAAAAGTCCAGAGTGAATGGAGAAAACTCTAGAGGGGCCCAAACTAGAAGAAAATAAAATGATGTGGTAATTAATATTTGTGATTCAAGATCTCTTGAAAGCCCAGACCTACTTTGGGAAGCATTTGGTGCTTTAATTCTAGTGCTGAATAATAAAACCTCGTGGGTGTGAGTGATGGGATCCATAGATTGGGAAGAGGTGCTACAGTGCAGGGAATGTCTCGTTCCATGTGTGGAAAATGTCTCCAGAGCAGATGTTAATGATTGGCTAAAAGGAGTGACTGCATGTGGGCGTGGCCAAAGACCATAGTGTGAAGGAAGTAGCTGAATCTGCAGGTGTATGGAAGCGTACGGTCATATGGGTCTACCAGCAGTGGATACAATCCCAGTCTACAGGGAATTCTCCTCGGAATTGTGCCAGGGAAGGCATCCACCAAATCTGGACCACCTGACCAGTTCTTTGATGCAAGAATATCTGAACAATGATGTGGCCTACTTCCAAAATCCTGTCTAGAACTGCAGTTATCAGTCATACAGAGGTGATACACGTTTCGGTCACAGAGGACTAGTTCTTTATCTGGTGAGGTTACATTAGTTTCCCCGTAGCTCTGTTTTTTGCTGTTGAGTTTCTGTGTTGAGCTGCTAGAGAGCAATAAGAGCTGAGAGCCCATCTCCAGCAGTAATAATTTACACCTCACCACAGAGACGGCGCTGCAGAGATAAATCAATAAGCACAATTCATTTCCTTTATTATATTTTAGTCAAAAATAGCATTTAAAGTAGTTTTACTTATGTTGACATGCTTGATAACAAAAATATGTTTTCCTTCCAGTTCTGTGAATCATGCAAATAATTTCTATCTAAGTACATGCTCGGATGCGCATGGGATGGGTTTAATCTGGACCTGACTGTCCCAACAGCCATGGTTGCGGACATTCAGCGAGCGGTAATGTCCTCCATGAATCATCCATTAGCTGACGGCTGCACCAAACAGGACTACATGCACGCAGGCCGTTACGATGACTGCCCTTAACACCACGTCACTGTCACCAAAGACTGCAGTGGTGTCGTACCAGACTGTCATGGAGTGACTCACAATGGCAGCGGGTCATCTTCAGTGACGAGTCCCGCTTTAGTCTTGGTGGAGACGCCCAACGAATCCGTGTGTGGAGGCACTGTGGTCAGCACCAAGATGAACGGTTTGCTATCACACATCCAGAAAGCCTGGTGTCACTCCACCTCCACCCTACCGCACCATCTGCAGGAACTGTGTGAGGATGTTCAAGCTGCATGGGATGGATTATCACAGGACTCCATTAGGAACCTCTACAGCTCCATACCGAGACGTCTGGCGTGTTGGGTTAGCAAACACGGCGGCCCGACGCCATACTGAGAGACAGACTTCTGCATGTCTCTCAGCTCTTCCACACCTCCTTCTGGGTGCAGCTGCTCTTTTGTTGATGAGTGCATTTCCAATTAACTACATTGGGCACTCCAAACTCCATGGGTACTGTGAAAAAGAGTTATGAAGGTTCTTCATATTTGCACATATTTACAAATATGGTTAATTCATATCTTAAATATGGATGTTTATTTGGTCATATGTGTTTATAACTTTAGGTTTGACCATGTCATCAACCCATCATGCCACATAGTCTTACTGCATTATTATACAGTGTGCATTTCTTAAGATGAGGCCAAGCTCCAGAGTCGGGTGGGGAGGGGGCCGGGGGACGGAAGGATGCTTAACATTATAAAAGATGATGCTGCATCAAGGCGATAAATAAATGAATAAATATGTGTCTGGAAGCCGGATGACAAATGCCAGCACTTGTGCACAGGTCCATTAGTAGCTGACAGGCATGCTGCTGGGGGTTCGAGCGACGCCAGTATTTCAGTCTCATTACCTCCCCTCAGCACACACACACACCTCTCCCACTCTCGCCCCTCGCACTGCTTCCTCTCCCGCCCCCTAATTCACCCCTCGTAGCCCATCTTGTCTGAAAGCGCTTGTTTTACTGCTAACTAACTCATGCGTCGCGCCCGTGATTTATGGGCCGGATTGAGCTCTCGCAAATCAGGGAATATTTTCATTGATTACCACAAATTGTCTAATCTGCACGATGTTGGTGGATCTTGATTGGGCGGTGCTCGCCGATTGCCCACTGCTAACTTAAAAATCAATCAGGAAGCACAATAAGGGGGGGACGGCTGGATGGATCCGGTCCAGGCCAGGCGAATCGTCCTCAATCAAATTTGTGGCAAATTTCAATCCATAAAGCCATCAAATGAATTCTAATTTGATGCCTACATGTGCACTTTCTCAAGGAGCAGCGCCGAGCAGGAAATCGATGGGCCTCTCTTCTATTTGCTTAAATGCAACTTTAATGCAACAAACAACACATTAACAAATTACACTTAATAGACAAACGCAGGGGTTTCACCGTACAGTGTAGCTCTGATATTTCATTGGTCTGCTTCTGCTGGGCACTCATAGGCCACTGAATGGATTTATGCATGGGATGAAGATCACTGAAAGTCTATAGGCATTCGTAATGGAATGTTCTCGTATGTGTTGGCACTTATCATATTTTTATATCATTCTACCTATACAATTTATGACCAACAGGATATGTGTATGTATGTATATATATCATTGCTGTCCAATGAAAAACATGTATCTCCATTTTTGTCCATTTTTTATGCATCCTTTGATCAAACAAGCTGGTGTTTACATATGAATGAATGAATGAATCAACAGCTACGGTCCAGACCTGCTCAAAAGGATGTCTGGTTCCATAGACTTCCATTAAAATCATATTAGGTTTTTGCCCTCTCCTGTAAAGTTACACATTTTGGAGATACTTTTGTTTTTTGGACAGCAACAATATCTGTTTTAATGTGGACTGGTTAATTCCATGAGGGCTAGTTTACAGTTTGGTGGCTAGGTCTAGCGTTTGATTGGCAGTGTATTTCCTAGCACCTTTTCCAGCTGTGTGGGTTATAAGGTGATAAGGAGGACAGAGATATCACCGTGTTGTTGGTAATGTATTTGTCAGCTGTGTTTTGCTTCAGGTTGTGTCTCACTCTGCACTCTGGCCTAAACTTTGCCTTGCACTTTTAACACCAGGCAGCAGGTGTCATGGATACTAATTATAGCAGCCAGACAGGTGTGCGGCGAATCAGACAAATCGCATGCAGTCGGATCTGCTTAGGATCAAACTGTCAGAGGGCTGCAGGGTCTGGGGGGATAGTGTTATACAGCCTACCGGTAGCGCAACCTTTCAGTGGACTGCAGGCACCACGGCATCTTTGAAGGCTGAGTGTGTGTGTTATATGAGGTGTGGATGACAGGTGGTGATTTTTATTAAGGCGGACGATGAGGTGACCAACCTCAGGGGGCAGTTCAGCTAGCCGCACATTACCATCACTGTCGTTCACTGTGTTTCGGTCTGACACACACACACACATATTTGTATTTGTGACGGTGTGGGCTATTTCTTGTTCACTGCAGCCAAAAGTTTCTCTACTTACATCTACAAGCCAAAGCATCTTCCTCATGAAGAGCAGCCAGTAGTTCTACAGTTACAGACTGTAGTCCATCTGTTTCTCTGTATACTGTATTACCCTGTACTCTAATGGTCAGGACCCCCACAGGACCCCCACAGAGCAGGTATTATGTGGGTGGTGGATCTTTGTCGTCTCACCAGACAAAATAAAAGTCCCCTGTGACTGAAACGTACCAATAGCCTGTAACACCTCCACCAGCGCCAATAACAGCTGTGGACTGAACGTTCCGGATGTAGCCACATCAGTGTTCAGACACTCTTACATTAATGAATTGGCCAGTTGGGCCAGATTTGGTGGATACCTTCTCTGGCACAATTCCGAGGAGAATTCCCTGTAGACTGGGATTTTATCCACTGCTGGTAGACCCGTATGACCGTACGCTTCCATACACCTTCAGATTCAGCTACTTCCTCACACTATGGTCTTTGGCCACGCCCACATGCAGTCCCTCCTTTTAGCCAATCATTAACATCTGCTCTGGAGCCATTTACCACACATGGAACGAGACATTCCCTGCCCTGTAGCACCTCTTCACAATCTATGGATCCCGTCACTCACACCCCGCAGGTATTTATAGCCCCGTGATCCTCGTGCAGCGCCATCTACAGGAGCCTGAACTTACTACCACCTTAAATACGCAAGGGGAATCAATGTTTGTCTGGTGAGCTATTTTATTTTGTATTTATATTATTTAAAAGTGTGGACTGGTAAAAAGGCCACACAAGGTGATTCCTTTTTTGACAGATGAGCTTATGCAATATGAATGTATGTACAGTATCAGTGTCCTAACAATACTTTATGTAGCCTGTGTCATTACAGAACGTTTAAATGTATATGACCTACACATACATTTATACATATACCTATCAGAAACATATTCCTTTGCCTATTGGCAGGTACTAGCATTTGTCCAATAACTCCTGCCTCAATATAGCACCAGCAGGAATCTACCTTATATTACACATGTTGTAGATTAGGGCAGTTTGGGAAGTGAAGTGTTTTTAGTGAAGTCAGAGGAAGCGTATTACTTTTTATGTTATTGTTTTGTCCCATTAAAATATCTCTGAGGCGTTCTGTGAAAACAAGCAATTTGTGGTGATCAGTTCAGCCAAATGAAGATGAAATGATGGCAAGAAATAGCTCTGTTACGAGCAAGGCTACCAGCGCAGAGCTCCAGCAGACATGAAAATGTGGCTTCATAATGACTCCTTGAAAAGCCCAGTTGTTAGCATTGAAATCTGGGCTCATAAAATCCAACCAGATGACGGACTGCCAGCTGAATATCTCTGTTTGCTCCTGAGAGACTGGCTTTGCACTTTATCATCTCTTCCTAACTGGGTTCTGCCCTCATTACAGGAGGCTGAGCAGCTAGCGGAAAGCTAGCTGGCTGTCAGGCTAATGCTACAACAGTGAAAGACAGACTTCAAGCCTCTTAAAAACTGAGATATGCAAAGTAAAGAATGTTGCCTGCATGCCTGTTACAAGCGGAAATGTCTTACATGGAAATCCCATGTAGCTCCAAGCTAACGATACTAGCTTGACTCTAACGTAGCTAACGTAGCTTGCTACTGCGGTGAAAATACATCAAGTAGCGTCATTAAAACAGAGTTCTAGATTAGATGTTTTAGGCATTGCTGTCCAGCTGACTCTCAGTACAAAAACAAAAAACAAAACAACAACGTTCAAATGAAATGACTTAATTAGCATCAGCTTAGCATTAGCACATCCTTTAGTATTGAGTATAGAAAAAAATGATCTATTAAAATGATGCTTTAAATGCATCCCATGTGATTAATATCTGAGACATTTGCGTAGTGACAGTAATGGAGTTAATATGACGTCAGTAACTATAGTGGGATTGCAAGAACTACAAGTTAACTAAGACTATAGTGAGTTCCACTACTCAGAGGTTACTTGGTACCACATGACCCTGATGATGCTCATCATACACGGCTGTTATAACAGAGAAGTAAACAGTTCACTGGCTGAAATATGAACAGAACAACTAGTGGGTGGTGGCTGCATTACAGGAAGTCACTTGTTTGTGGTGAACTCCCCCCAGGCCGAGGAGGAGATACATGTGCAACAGCCAGAACACCCTGGAAAATATTGCTCTACTTGAATCTTCATATTTTCCATTTTTTATTTTTCCGATGTCATTTGAGCACAGCAGCTGTCTGTACACCATAGGGCTGCACCAAACAACTATCCTGGCATTCAAATAGTCTGTCGAATATTAAAATAAATAATCAAATATTCAGATTATGAATCGCTTGATGACCAAATGACTCTTATGTAGTTATCAGCTTTTAAATTTTGCTAAAGGCTGCTTATTTGCATTTGGCTAACTAACAATTAAGAAAATAAGAATGAATTAAAAATACACAAGACTGAACTGTGAAAAGTAGCAGCAATGAAATCAGGTATCCCATAATTAAGTAAACAAACAAAAAAAGAATTGTATATTTCAATTAAACAGTGCATTAATCTGTCTACACTCTATGGCAACAAAATCCTGCAGTCACAGGTCTTCATCATATAATCTGTAATGATACTAATCAACTATTAAGTTAGTTGTCCACTAAAATGGTCATAAAATTGTATAACTCGTTAGTCGTTATCACCTTATTACATTGTGTGAATGTTTCATGATGAAAGGATCAATAGAAATGCTCTAAAATTACTTGGAACAAAATACCTTTACGTAAAGTTCTATTAAATGTAAAGTTTTGCCTTCTTCTGTAAAGTTCTCGCTTTGGAGATTTTCCTTAGTTTTCCTTTGGACGATGATGCTCAGTTTACCAGACAAAAGTGAATCACCTTCTGTGTTCAAGGTGGTAGTAACTTCAGGCTCCTGCAGATGGCGCTGCACGAGGATCACGGGGCTATAACTCCCTGTGGGGTGTGAGTGACCGGATCCATAGATTGGGAAGAGGTGCTACAGTGCAGGGAGTGTCTCGTTCCATGTGTGGTAAGCGCTCCAGAGCAATGATTGGCTAAAAGGAGTGACTGCATGTGGGTGTGGCCAAAGACCATAGTGTGAAGGAAGTAGCTGAATCTGCAGGTGTATGGAAGCGTACGGTCATACGGGTCTACCAGCAGTGGATACAATCCCAGTCTACAGGGAATTCTCCTCGGAATTGTGCCAGGGAAGGCATCCACCAAATTTGGACCACCTGAGCAAGAACTGACCCAAGTTCTTTAATTTTAGGATGAACAGTAATGTTGCTACATCCAGAACCTTGTCCAGTCCATGCCCAATCCGATCCCAGCTGTTACTGGTGCTTGTGGAGGCATTCACTATGTGTTCTGTCTCTGTATATTCTGTATTTTTTAAATATATCTCTTTTATATCTCTTTATGTATATAATTATGTATTATTTAGTATGTATATCATGTTGTGCTGCTGTAGAGTATCAACCTGAGCCTCATCACAAGCATTTCAATGCATAACTGTCCTGACATGTTGTGCAAATGACAACTAAACCTGAAACTAGTACTTTGTTATTTACAGGTAAACACCACCAGCTGTTCATATTTCAGATATGAGTCTATGGGCATCTGCCTACGCGAGTAGACAGAAGTCCGGTTTAGTACGACTCCACCAAGGTGCTGCAGAGTGAATGGGCTTTCCAGGTAAGGACTTCGACCCTCAAGATGAGCCTTTATATTGTTTTCCTAAATGCTTTCGTTCTCCGCTTTAATGTATGATACTGGATGAGTGCATTCTTCAGAATTCTGGACTGTTCCCGCTTGTCCATGCGTCGTTCACCCAGCCGGTGTTGGACATGCTCTTACAAGGTTTACAAGGTTTTGATATGACAGGGACAAAATGCTGATAAAGTTCATGAAGGCTGAATGTGACTTCAGAGAGAGAGAGAGAGAAAGAGAGAGAGAGAGAGTGAGCGCGAGAGTAATTACTCTGTAATTTCATCCCCTTCTCTTCTGATTGTGGGATCATTTTAAACCTGCCGCTCCGAAATGGGAATTTTTTAACTTGGCTGTTAAAAAGTAAGAATTCATATAACTTTCTCCATCCAAAGGTTTATAGATTCCAGGTTACAAATGACCTTGAAATGAAAGAAAAACGATAAAGAGGGGAAGGCTTAATGAAAAAAAAAGGGGGACATGGATAGAGTTACGGCGACAGAAGAAACAGTTAGACAGATACATGTGGGGGGGTGAGCCGAACCAGCTGGGTATCACAGTAGGGAAATTCATAGCAGCTGTATAACTCATTCCGACAGAGTAATAATAATAACAAGTGACACGATTTCATTTTCATACTCCAGCTTTATCTTAGCTGATATTAAAAGGTTGGATTCAGAGTTCATGCATCACGTATTTGGCAGAAATGGGCAACAGCCCATTATCTATTGTGGTGCGCTCTATTTCGGAGTGTATTACGATAGCTGGGTTATTCAAAACATAGGCCAAAAATAACTAATGAGAGCAAGTCATTATTGTCTATCAGCACTGTAATAATGTGGGAAATTTGGGGGCGTATGGCGTAATCTGCTCTCACACAGATGTACACGCTCACACACACACACACGGTCTTGTTTCTGTGAGTTGTGGGGCCATTACATAGGCTTCCATTCATTTCCTGGAGACCCACCCAAACCTTAACCAGGACTACTACTACTACCCTAAACCTAATACTAAACCTAAACCTAATCCTGATCCTAACCCTAACCCTAACCCTAGCCTAACCTTAAACCCCAATGGTTAACATTGTGAGTACCCCAGAAGGATAAAAGGTCCCCACAACATGAGTATACCATCCTGACCTGAACTCTAAACCTGAACTTACCCTAACCCTAACCTTACCTTAACCTCACACTAACCTTTACCTGTCATGGTTTACATAGTGAGACCCCCACAATGTTAAAAAGTCCCGACACCATTAGTTCGCCGTGCTCACCCTAACCCCCAACTTAACCTAACCCTAACCTTTACTCTAACCTAACCCTAACCCCACACTGTAATGGTTTACATAGTGAGATCCCCACACGGATGAAAGGTGAGGACCTGAGTATACCATCCTAATCCTAACCCTAACCCTAACTTTACCCTGACTCTAAACTGTACTCTATCATAGTGAGATCCCACACAAGGCAACAGGTCCCCAGGACGTGAGCATACGCACAGACTTTGGTTCCCACAATGTGGCATAAACCTGATCCACACACACACCTACACACACACCCATAGTCACTGCTGGCATTCTGAGCTGATTAAAAGCATATTTATAATGAACTTCCTGTTTTGTCTGCTTCATATCCTAGGCCTGTAGCGATATACAGTATATTGTGGGGTTTGTATGCTCTGCGAGTGATTGAGTGAGCGAGTGTGTGGTGTGTGTGCGGCGTGTAACGTGTGCGCTGTAAGTGTTTTTGGTGAGTTAGGCTTCATATGTATCAGTACATCTCTGATTTTCCTGCACGGGCTTTCTGTCCACTTAGCCTGAGTCATCACGACGGCTGCACAGATGTATTTTCTCAGTGTCCGCTCCATTGTGTGCCTAAAATACTCCGTCCTGATTGTCTTTGCAGTTTGAATTGTTAGCAGGCTTAGCTTCGGAGCGTGCTTGCGTTTGAGTTTTCTGTGTTACATTTACGGATGACAAATGATTGAAAATGTGGTTTATGGCAGTATCCTCTGTAGTTAGTCGTGATTAATGACAGACGAGGTTTCCACTGACTTCCTCCTCAAACTGCAGAGGGTAAAATGAGAAATATGCATTATGCAATTTTGCTGCTGAGCAGGCTTCTTCCATCAAACTGCTGCTTAGAGATACAAATGCTGGTAAGTCTATATAGGCAGTGGTTATAAGGCTGTCAGACACCTACATAAAGCCTTTATAACAACAGACATAGACCTACATATACATTTATAAATATCTAAAGATGTATATGTCATTTGTCGTAGAGGTAGCAGTTGCCCACTTTGAAGCTAGGTTGATATATCATCCATGTAAGCTGACTATTGATTGAGTACATTAGATAAGGGAACTTGCGTGTTTAAGGTGGTAGTAAGTTCAGGCTCCTGCAGATGGCGCTGCACGAGGATGTTGGGGCTATAAATACCTGTGGGGTGTGAGTGACGGGATCCATAGTTGGAGAAGAGGTGGTACAGGGCTGTGAATGCACACCTACTGTCCTTAACACCACGTCACCGTCACCAAAGACTGCAGTGGTGTCGTACCAGACTGTCATGGAGTGACTCAGAATGGCAGCGGGTCATCTTCAGTGTCGAGTCCCTCTTTAGTCTCAGTGGAGACGCCCAACGAATCTGTGTGTGGAGGCACCGTGGTCAGCACCAAGATGAACGGTTTGTCGTTACACATCCAGAAGGCCTGGTGTCCCTCCACCTCCACCCCTACCGCACCATCTGCAGGAACTGAACTGTTGTGGTGAGGTGGGATTTCCCAGCTGCATGGGGGGGGGGGGGGGGTGGATTATCACAGGACTCCATTAGGAACCTCTACAACCTGTATGACCGTACGCTGCTTCCATACACCTGCAGATTCAGCTACTTCCTTCGCACTATGGTCTCTGGCCACGCCCACATGCAGTCTCTCCTTTTAGGCAATCATTAACATCTGCTCTGGAGCCATTTACATGGAACGAGACATTACCTGCACTGTAGCACCTCTTCCCAATCTATGAATTCCGTCACTCACACCCCACAGGTATTTATAGCCACACCATCCTCATGCAGCGCCATCTGCAGGAGCCTGGAGTTACTACTAATCACACCATTGAAATTCACATAACATGCTGTTGCTTTTAATGTTGACCTGATTTTGGTTGAATGCCGGGTCCTGTTCTGTGTTGTATACAGACTGATAAGCTTCAGATTTAGCATGTTAGCTGTCCAAACTAATAGCACATTTACTGTGATAATCTTTGCCTTGTCTAGAAATCGGCTAAGTCCACATTAAAATATGCTAAATGCAGCTGAGTACTCTGCAGTCCAGGCCTAGCTGGCAGTGCTGTACATTGCTATGTGCATCAGAGAGAGAGAGAAAGTAAGCGCTCGTTAATGCGGTGTTTGGCTCTCTGCAGGTCTACGCTGCTGCTGCTCTGAAGATGGATTTCCATACTGATTGTGTTTGCAGATTGGCCGGGCCCTCAGCTGATCACTTTGAGTGATTCTGGGGCCCATCGATCGGACCGGATGGATCTATTGACAGGCGGGACAGCTGAAGGGGGAAGCTGTGGGAGCTCACGCAGCAAACAGAAAGTCAGATGAGCCAAAGACAGACAGACAATGGGCTGTTCACTCACTCTCCGCCACACACTTCAGTGTGAGGGAAAGAATGTTGTGTGATATCACGTATACACCATCATCAGAACAGCTGCACCCAGAAGGAGGTGTGGGAGTGCGGTGCTGTTGGGAAGGAAGGTAAAGGTGACCAGGATCAATAACTGATGATAAATTTAGACTGATATGATCAATATTTATTGAGCTACACATACAGAAGTCTGTCTCTCAGTATGGCGTCTCTCGGGCTGCCATGTTTGCTAACCCAACACGCCAGACGTCTCGGTATGGAGCTGTAGAGGTTCCTAATGGAGTCCTGTGATAATCCATCCCATGCAGCTTGAACATCCTCACACAGTTCCTGCAGATGGTGCGGTAGGGTTGGAGGTGCAGGGAAACCAGGCCTTCTGTGTGACACCAAACCATGCATCTTGGCGCTGACCACGGTGCCTCCACACACGGATTCGTTGGGCGTCTCCACCAAGACTAAAGCGGGACTCGTCACTGAAGATGACCCGCTGCCGTTCTGAGTCACTCCATGACAGTCTGGTACGACACCACTGCAGTCTTTGGTGACGGTGACGTGGTGTTAAGGACAGTCGTGGTAACGGTCTGTGTGCATGTAGTCCTGCGTGGTGCAGCCGTCTGCCAATGGTGCTGCACTAACAGGATGACCCATGGAGGACACCACTGCTCGCTGAATGTCCACAATTGTGGTTGTTGGGTCAGTCAGGTACAGCATGTCTCATGATGTCAAACCTACCCACCGAGGTTCATTGCTGTCGGTTGATTCCTTCTGGGTGGAGCTATTTGTGCAGCTAGCCTTTGGATTTTGAGTGTCACTTCGTAAGGACCCCCTACAAATAGAAGAAATAATGACCCCCCCGCCCCCCCCCCAAAAAAAAACTTCCTGGCTGTCTTTTTCTTATACTCTCCTCCTTTTCTTACTTCACTCATCAGACGCTTTATCAGGAACGCCACTATCGTTGCTGGAGTTGTTATATTAAGGCTCTGTGTCTGATTGCTCTAAAACCGGCAGGTCTTTTTTTTTTTTTTGTATTTCTGAACTCCATGCTGCTCGTTTCTCCGCTGTGATGTCTGTGTCTTGTACAAATGCTTTGCTGCTCCATGTCCCCTCCCACTTTAACCACCTCTCTCTCTCTCCCTCTCTGTTTCTGGCTGGGAGAGAGAGGGATCAGAGTGATGAGACAGAGAGAGGCAGCCGTTCTCTCACTCCCAGGGTCATTATCTAGAACGTCACAGACCACAAGGGACCACCAGGGAGGGAGGGAGAGATAGGGTAAAAGAGAAAGAGAAAGATGGAAGGGGATGGAGAGACAAGGAGTGGGGGAATAAGAACATTGAAAAATTGAACTGAAAGAAGGAAGAAAAAAAAGGCAGAAAATAAGAGACTTAACTTCGTAGCTTTCTGGGGACTGTCCAGTGAAAAGACAGAGACAGACAGATAGATAAATAGATAGATAGAAGAGTGGGGGAGAGAGAGAGAGGGAGAGACAGAGAGTACAGACCATGAGTATGAAGGAGAAGAAAACCCAGGGGGTAAAAAAAATAAACCATCAAATAGCAAAAGGTGGAGGAAGAAAGAAAGAAAGAAAAGAGAGAGAGAGTCAAGTGGTTGATGCAAGACGAATGTTACAGAAGAAGATGTAAGCGTCAAACAGAGAAAGAGAGAGTACAAGTGTCTGAGATAGAGAGAGAAAGAGAGTGAGGAAGAAAGAAAAGGGGAGAGAGTGAGGGAGACAGAAAATGACAGATAAATAAATGGATGGATGGTGGAGAGAGAGAAGGAAAGACAGAAGAGCAAAGGAGAAAGAGAGAGATGGATGGTGAAAGAGAAAGAGCGAAAGGGTTAGATGCTATAGAGAAAAGAATGATAAAACAAAGTATGATAGAATATAAAAAAGAAATAGAGAGAGAGAGAGAGAGAGAGAGAGAGAGAGAGAGAGAGAATGAACTGTGAGAGTGGAGTGAATGATGAAAGAAGAATGTTAGAGAAGGGGAAAAAAGAAAGGTAGGAAGAAGGAAAAGTGAGAGGTAGAAAGTAAGAGAGGGAGAAAGAGGAGGAGTCATGTAGGTGATGCTAAACAAATGTTACAGAGGAACATGTGAGAGTGAAGAGAGAGAGAGAAAGAGAGAGTCAAAGTGTCAGAGATGGAAAGAGAAACAGAAAAAGAGTGGGCGAGAAAGAAATGGGTAGAGAGAGAACGAGTGTCAGAGATAGAATGAGGGTAAAGGAGAAATGGAAAAGGAGAGAGAGAGAGAGAGAGTACAAGTGTCAAAGATAGAAATAGAAATAGAGAGTGAGGGAGAAAGAGAAAAGGAGAGAGAGAGAGAGAGAGAGAGAGAGAGAGTACAACAAGTGTCAATAGATAAATAAAAAGAGAGTGAAAAGAGAGAGAGTGAGGATAGAGAGAATGAGAGAAAAGGACAAGTGTCAGAGATGGAGAAATAGGAGAGTACAGGATAGAGAGAGAAAGAGAGAGAAAGAAAAGGTGAAGAGGAGAAAGAGAGTGAAGGTCAGAGATGCAAAGAGCAATAGGAAGAGAATGAGGGAGAAAGAGAAAAGGATAGAGAGAGAATGACAGAGAGGGAGAAGAGAAAAGGTGAGAGAGGAGAGAGAGAGTATAAGTGTCAGAGATGGAAAGAGAAATAGGAAGAGAATGAGGGAGAAAGAGAAAAGGATAGAGAGAGAATGACAGAAAGAGAGAGAGGGAGAAGAGAAAAGGTGAGAGAGGAGAGAGAGAGTATAAGTGTCAGAGATGGAAAGAGAAATAGGAAGAGAATGAGGGAGAAAGAGAAAAGGATAGAGAGAGAATGACAGAGAGAGAGAGAGGGAGAAGAGAAAAGAAGAGAGAGAGTACAAGTGTCAGAGATAGAAAGATAAATAGAAAGAGAGTGAGGGAGAAAGAGAAAAGGATAGAGAGAGAATGACAGAAAGAGAGAGAGGGAGAAGAGAAAAGGTGAGAGAGGAGAGAGAGAGTACAAGTGTCAGAGATGCAAAGAGCAATAGGAAGAGAATGAGGGAGAAAGAAAAAAAGGAGTGAGAGAGAATGACAGAAAGAGAGAGAGAGAGAGGGAGAAGAGTGGACGGTGGAAGACAAATGAATGTTGCAGTTGCTCCGTACACAGCGGAGATTGCTTATCGATCCAGATGGTAGCGTCGGGGCGCGCCTGCGAGAGCCGCGAGAATTTTCTGAGGGAGTTAATAAGCAGGCCGCTCAGCTGTCCTGTCCAATTCAGCACACCCTGACACATAATCATGCCAGGATCCCTTTTTTCTGTCCTCCTTCCCCTCCTTCTATCCCTCACTCCCTTTCAGCCTTTCCCTGCCCTCTCTCTCCGTCTCTCTTTCTGTCTGTCTATCTCGTTCACTCACTCTCCCTCCCCTCCCTGCCCTCCTCTCTCTCTCTCTCTCTCTCTCTCCTCTTCCACTTGGCTGGGCCCTTGTGATAGATTGGAGTGACAGCCTATAGAAGGAGGCTAATCAAATTGTTTATTATCGCTCCGAATCAATATGTATGGATCGCTAAAGCATCAAAGTGGGCTCCGGGAGAAGGAGGCTGCAGCTGTGGGTTAAAGCAGGAGCCCCCCGGACCAGCGCTCAACGTTCAACACACTTTCACTCTTACTTAAGTTGTGATGACCCAGAGGGGTCAGCTAAGCCCGGGCGGAGGGAGGGGGCCAAGCACCGACTGGATAAAACACACTCTGGTCCTCTCACACACACACATGCACGTGCCCTCCAGCCCGGAATGAGTGTCAGCCCCAGCTGAATGATAAACAGCCTATCAATCAAATTACCTCCGCCAAACAACAAGAGATTGAAATGCAAAAAGCCAAATCTCCATCGGGCCGCTCGGGTCATGCGGGCGGAGACGTTGTCCGTCGCCGCGGCTCAACCGTGAGTTTTTGTGGGAATTATTGGGAGGCTGAGAAAAGCCTAATCTACTTTTAGCCTTTTGGGATGAACTCCCCAGCACCGAGGTCAGACGGAGGAACCAGATTCACAACACTACACGCATTCACAGCCGCACGCTCACGACTGGCGGTTCTCATCGGGGCGCGAGCTTTATAAGGCCTTTATTCAACATGGGAACATTGACACTTCATACTGACCTCACATGCCCAACGAAGACCCTGCACACTTGCTGCTGTGCGCAAACAACTGTACACGAGTTCATCCCACTCTTAGGAACGCAGTTTTCATGGATCAGTATTTCAGGAGCTCTTTATTTTGAGCTGTACTTTATAGATGATCTATAAACTTGTAATAGAGCATTAATAACACATTAGTAGTATATCATATGAAGCTGCAGTGAAGCATCTGATAACACTGAAGTAAATGTTTTGACGATATTTGATACTGTTGATTTATTACTTATGTATTATACATGTCACATGAAGTAGACTTGAATTCTAGCCTTAACCTCAACACAAACCCTAATCCTAGTCCTAATCCTGGGCCTAAACGTAGCCCTAACTTTGACTTTGACTCTAAAACCTCATCTTAACCACAACTTCAACCCAAAATTTAACCCTAACGCTTATACTGGCCCTTATCCTAACCATAACTTCAACCACAACCCAAAGCCTAACCCTAACTCTGGGCATAATCCTAGTCCTAACTTTGACTTCATCTCCAAAACCTCATCATGAGCGCAACCTCAACCCAAAATCTAAACCTAACCTTAACCTCAACCCAAAACCTAACCTGTACCATAACCCTGGCCATAATTCTAACCCTAACCTTTACTTCATCTCCAAAACCTAATCCTAACCTTGGCTCTAATCCTAATCCTAACTTTAACCTCAAATCAAAACCAAATTACTATAAACCTGGCCCTAATCCTAGCATTGGCTCTAATCCGAACACTAAACTCAAATCAAAACCAAATAATAACCATAAACCTGGCCCTAATCCTAGCATTGGCTCTAATCCGAACACTAAACTCAAATCAAAACCAAATGATAATAACCGTAAACCTGGCCCTAATCCTAACCATAACTTCAACTCCAAAACCTAATCCTAACCATGGCTCTAATCCTAATCCTAACCTTAACCTCAAATTAAACAACAAATAATAACCATAAACCTGGCCCTAATCCTAGCGTTGACTCTAATCCTAACCCTAAACTCAAATCAAAACCAAACAATAATAACCGTAAACTTGTCCTTAATCTTAACCTTAACATTATCTCCAAAACCTAATCCTAACCATGGCTCTAATCCTAATCCTAACCTTAACCTCAAATCAAAACCAAACAATAACCATAAACCTGGCCCTAATCCTAGCCTTAACTCCAACTCCAAAATCTAATCCTAACTTTACCTCAACAAGAAAATTTCACCCAAACTTCAACCTCAGTGCCTAACCTAATCCTACCCTACCCTAACCTAAACCCAAACCCTAACCCTAATCTTGACCCCATTCTTATTGAGGTTCTAGGGTGTATTTCAGCTCTGATTGACTTTCTGAATGAGGCCCAATACAGGACCAATCAGAACCGAGCTCCTTTATCTTACTCCTAAAGGCACAGCAACAAAGCCAGCCTGTTTACCTGTGTAGGATATCGGGAAGCTGGAAAACGATTATGTAGGAAAGAATTTAGACCCATGAAAATACATAACCCTTATAACCAGACCGCTAGAGAAGGGGAAGCTGGAGCTCCAAGCGTTCTGTGAATCTTTACCAATCAGCTCAGCAAGAGAAGTGTGATCAGGACCCCGCGCTGATCACAGGTATTGATCAGTTAGACCCATGCGGCAGAGAAGCAAAGGAGTGAAATGTTTCTCTGCTATCAATAATTGGAATAATAACCATGACTGAGAGAGTGAGAGGGAGGGAGAAAGAAAGAGGGGAGGGTCTCATCTGGGGCATAAATAGCGCCTGTCAACTCATGGTGGGAATCAATAAGGTCAAACATGGCAGACATCACAGATGACTGTTAGCGCTTAAGCGGTGCATTTGTATAGAACACTGGGGGTGCTGGGCGCGATCCGCTCACCAGGTTTCACTCATTTATTAATTTATTAATTTATTTTTGCAAAACTGTCAGTTTCCATCAATGACAGCTCACTAACACCAAGTATTGGACAGCTGTGACCATGGCCATGGCTGTATTCGAAAAGGTGCACTACTATATCGCACACTACAGTAGTATGTACTGCACACTGTATACGCCCCCTGTGTGTGGTATACTGTATAGTAACAAGTTCTGACCTACAGTGTGGTATACTAACACAGTCACATGAACAGTTACCTCACATTTACCTCAGAGCTGTTATTACTGTATCCACTGTTTAGAGCTAGCTGCTGCTAACGCTGCTCAGTTCACCTGAGATATGGTTAGCCTAGCTGTTAGCTCCCCTCGGCTACTTCACTTTAAAACTGATCCTCTAAAGCGAGTTCATCTTTTATTAATCTTCAGACCTGTATATTTAACTTTCTGAGGCTCATTCTGATGGAAACACACCCCACTACAATCACTCCACCCACATTTACCTCAGAGCTGTTATTACTGTATCCACTGTTTAGAGCTAGCTGCTGCTAACGCTGCTCAGTTCACCTGAGATACGGTTAGCCTAGCTGTTAGCTCTTCTTGGCTATTTCACTCTAAAACTGATCCTCTAAAGCGAGTTCATCTTTTATGAATCTTCAGACCTGTATATTTAACTTTCTGAGGCTCATTCTGATTAATACACACCCACTACCATCACTACACCCACATTTATACTTGCAGTGCGCTGCGTTTAGCTCCCCAGTGTTACCCACCGCCATTTTCTGTAGCTGAAGCAGACTGGGAGCTGGTGATGAGGTGGATGATGGGATGCAGTACACCATGAAGATAGCTGTATACTAGAAACTCTGACTGGAATAGAACACCATCTGGGTATCTTCACTGCACTACAGATCTTCAGTTTAGTCAAGTACTTCAAATTCTTTAAGACTTTAAATGTATAGTACAGCTTTGTGACTCGTTTCTTCCTTCCTCTACAGTTACAGTCTCAGTTATAGAAGTGACCAAGCAGTCCTCTGACTAGCCACTTGCCATATTTTTTACCTACCTCTGATGATGGGGATTATGGCCTGTCTAAGGCTTTTCTCTTAATCAAATTTGGTGTACAATTGCCTACTATGCTGATGCACTAAATGATGCACTAAGCGGCATATAGCTTATTCAAAGAGTTTGTAATTGTGCACTCATTAAGATCAAAGCAAATGGGAAGCACTCCAATGGCCAATGCATCAGTTTCCAGAGGTTGTTGGAATCAAATTCTCTTTTTAATAAGTAGACAGAAAAGACAGGAAATTGGCAGTGGCATTCGAGTCAGATTTGGTTGGATGTTTTGAATGAACTACGATTTCTAATTGCTTGCTGTCTTGGGGGCCAGGTGGCACCAAATGGACCCAAAAGTGGTTCTTCTTAGGCACTGGCCTTTTTAAGGTCATGTCTTACCATAAGGCCATTCAGCCGTTGGTAAGGACCAGACTTCTACCCACGTACGTGAATACTCAAACCCCTACAGAGTTTAAACCAGGGGTTACCAAAGTCAGTCCTGGGAACGTGTCCTGGACACGTGGTCTTGTCATGAACATTCAAACCTGCAGACAACTGGTTTACCTTTTGGTGCTGCATTATGGTTGAAGCTGTCTGAAACAAGGGTCCTCCCCTTCCGAAGAATATGCCCCCAAATTCCTCGAGTTCATGCTCGAACAATCAATAACACAAGTAAAATAAGCTACCTAGTGAAACACTATCATCATTAGCTAAAGGAAATCTTTCCCTTGCAGGAGGAGCTGTTTATTTTTACTGCATGTAATGTGTTCTCTGCACGAGTGAACCTCATCTACGTGCCATATTGCAAATGAGGGTCACCCTCAATGTACTCCGAGTCTAAATAATGGTTTAGTGATTAATTATTACAGGCCCTCTTCAGCCATGCTAACTTGTATTACCTCCATGGGCTAACAAGAGGTGTGGTGTTAAGCTGGACCACGGTGATGTGTGTACTGCCTTGAGCTCCGCCTTCAAGAGGCATTGAATTGGATTGGTTTGTAAAATTCCCTGTTAACTTATACTACACCCGTGCAGCCATTTAGTCCGGCATTGCTTAGGGTTCTCCTCAGACATTCCTGTTCCTCAGCCATGTTCTACACCTGATGTACTGCTAATGGCTTCTTGTTTAATTAGTTACATAGTGCATAGCACAGTCGGCTAGTGACGCAACATCAACCCTTCATAGGCCTTTTCCACCAATGTGGAATGGGTTCCGTTACGGTTTGTGCACGAGTTTGAAGCACTCTGCGCATTTCCACCCAAAACAAATATTTCCAGAGCCCAAAAGGCTTGTTCACTGTTGGAACCAAAGTATAGTGGGTTCCTTAGCATGAACCATGACGACATGCCAGTTGTTCAGGAAAAAGAAGGCAACAATGGACACACCCATATGGTTCTTTTCAGCCAAAAGAACCCTGGTTCTTGAACTGGTTCAATTAAGTCTTTGTTAGGACCTTGGTAATCAGTTTTTACTGACACCAACGAATGTTTAAAGATACAACAACAGGGGGCGCTGCACAGCGGTAGTAAACAGGAGTACCAAGATGGTGGAGCATATAGATGAGCTGCGAGTGTTTGGGCTGTTATTCCAGATGTTTGTTTATATCCAGAAAGCAGCTCAGATCAACTACTGGAGATAACAAGACGTAGAAGACGATCTCCAGCAGACCACTTTGAGGTGCCAATGTTGTCTTCTCAGTTTATGCTGAAGAACCTACTATGATTTGGTTCCAGTTGGAAACTGGTTCTTGAACTGGTTCCCTTTAGGCTTCTTAGAATCTTGGTGCAATTGCACCAGTTTTGTATTGGAACCAAGGACCATTGAACTTTTGCGCCGTTATTCCAGATATTTGTTTACATCCAGAAAGCAAGCGCGAAAATACTGGAGATACGAAGATGTAGAAGAGGTTCTCCAGCAGAACACTGGTTATCACCATTCTAGCCTTCTTATTTCTCCATGTCCACAGGAGTCTTTATGGTTCGTGCTGAGGAACTTGGTATTCCTTGGGAAACCTTTTTGGGTTCTGAACGTATTTATTTTTGGAACCAGTTGGGCCAGAATGGAACCAGAATGGAGCCAGTTTCATGTAAGTGGAGAAGGGATACCAGTGGTCTGTTTCAGAACCTCCACTATGTCTTCTTATCTCCAGTAGATGATCCGTGCTAGCTTTCTGGACATGGGCAAACACTCACAGCTCATCTATACGCTCCGCCATCTTATCGCTACTGTTTACAACGCTGTTGACGCTAATGATGTATCCTTTGGTGTTCATTGGTTCCAATAAAAACTGGTCCAAAACAGGCTGGTTCCAAGGGATTTTGGAAAGCCTGGACCGAACCACAGTTCAAGAACCTGAGTTCTTTTGGTCACAAAGGGCTAGCAGTGGGTCGCTCAAAGCAGGCAACTTCCATCCACGGCACTGGCACGCTACTAAGCCTGCATTCACTTACTCCATCATGGTGCCAGGAAAATTGAGGCCTTTCTGGCAAACGATCAGCAGCTTCCTCAAAAGCCCATCCGGGAAGCACCTTGATGCTTTGCCACCCAGAACACAGGTTACTAATTAGAAGTGCGCAACACAATACCGCCATTCAGACACTTTGCCACCAGACTGCTACAACAAGATACTTTGCCATACCTGAACACACACACATACTGCATTATTGATGGCGATGATTTAAATCCACCCCCTAAAAAAAAAAAAAAAAAAAAAAACGATTAATATTTAACTCCACGATACAAAGACAGCTCTACTGCACTCCGTCCCTGCCTGCTCACTATCCCTGATGGTTTCTGATGTGTAAGTGATATAGGTATGCAATAGCTTTCAGACCAACCTGGGTCACCGCTGATAAGCCACGAATGAACACAAAGTGAGGCCCTCATCAACGAACGTCTAAAACCCAACACAAACAAAGAAACCACAGGGACGACTCAGTTGAGCAGAATGGGCGAAGGAGTGACTGTTTTTTTCGGGGGGGTGGGGGGTTTGGGGCAGGGGGGTTGTTGCTGGAATTGCAGCAATTCCAGACCAGGAAGTCTGTCCCACACATCAAAGCACAGCTTTGTAAAGGGACTGGCCAGCATCACTGGGTCAAATTCACCCTCAGTCACCCGGAACGCTGAGCCAGGGATAAGGCATTACTTCATATGGTGATTAAAGCAACATGTCATATTTGAGCTTTGTGTGCCTCAGAGATAAAGCCTGTTTACTCTTAGGTCCATTAGGTGGAGGTGAAAGATAAAGCACCAGACCAAAAATTAGTCACCTTGCATGTTTAAGGTGGTAGTAACTCCGAGGTCCTGCAGATGGCGCTGCACCAGGATGATAGGGCTGTAAATCCCCGTGGGGTGTGAGTGACGGGATCCATAGATTGAGAAGAGGTGGTGCAGTGCAGTGGTCTCATTCCATCTTAGCTCTGTCGTTCTCTCCTCAACCGGGATCGACCCGAGGAGGATGGGTTCCATCCTCGAGCCTGGTTCCTCTCAAGCTTTCTTCCTTACTCTAAGGGAGTCATTCCTCGCCACTGTTGCCTCTGGCTTGCTCACGGGGGTCTTGGACCACTACGTCTGCACACGGACTCGTTGTTTTCCGTTTCCTTTATATAAACTGCGATTTTCTGAAGCTGCTTTGAGACAACGCTAGTTGTAAAAATCCCTATACATTAAATATTGATTGATTGATTACTAGTGTGGAGGAAGTAGCTGAATCTGCAGGTGTATGGAAGCGTACGGTCATACGGGTCTACCAGCAGTGGATAAAATCCCAGTCTACAGGGAATTCTCCTCGGAATTGTGCCAGGGAAGGCATCCACCAAATCTGGAACCAACTGCACAGTTGATGTAGGAGTCTGAACATTGATGTGGCTACATCCAGAGCCTTATCCAGTACACGCCCCATCCAGTCCCAGCCGTTATTGGTGCTGGTGGAGGTGTTACACACTATTAGGCTCGTCACTCACACCCTGCAGGTATTGATAGCCCCATCATCTTCCTTGTGCAGCGCCATCTGCAGGAGCCTGAAGTTACTACCACCTTAAACACACAACGTGACGCCTTACAGTCCGGTGTGGTATAGCCAGATACATATAGTGACATATATATTACACATATCTCTTTAGCTGCTCTCTCTTCAGCTCTTTATTCTTATTCTCCTCCTCTATTCTACATGTAGGATCTGATCGTACTTTCCCAGTGTAGGACTCAGCCCAGGTTAAATCAGGTTAGGTAGGTGATCGTGTTCCTTTGCCCAGCGCCTGTATGTATGGCTGACCGAGAGAGTTCCAGCCTCACTGCATTAGGCTTAATTAATACACACTAGTGGGTTGATAAGTGTGGGTCTGAAAGGAGATCTCTTTAAGAGACACTTAATCCTACTATAGCCAACTTTTCTTTCTCTCTCTCTCTCTCTCTCTCCCTCTCTCTCTCTCTCTCCCTCTCTCTCTCTCTCTCTCTCCCTCTCTCTTTCTGTAGGGGCAGTCTCCAGTGGACTCATTAGTAGACCATTCAACAATGAGGGCTTCCCTTCTGTCCTGCCCGACTCCCTCCCAGTGCGCACACGCACACCGTGAGTGATGCATGCTGCCATTATTATGTTGTTCATTACTCATATGAGTGTCTGACAGATTCTTCATCCTCACTCAATCCTTCATCAGCTGTGTGATTAATCATAGGCTTTTATCCCCCTGTTTTCATCATTGTCATAGAGGGGTAGCCTCTCTGATCCATACATACCAATATCGCCACAAAGGCCACTGAATAGAATAGAATAGAATAGAGAATAAAACAATGACTAGATTCTATCCTTGAGTCGCATGTGATGTCATGTGAGAGCCATCCACCATGTTGATGACCTACCCTGACCAAACTGGTTTATCAGTGGTGACGTTTTATGTTGTTAGTATCTTGATTATTACATGTAGACTTCTATATGGATACTGATTTAATTTCTATACGGTTTTTAATGTATTCATTATCTTAGTTCTGTTAGAAATCTATTAGTTTAAATTGTATTTTATTTTATCTTTGAATCTTTTACTTCTGTGCTACTTTATTATGGATTTTATTATTTTATCTTTCTCTTTAATTCGTTGTATTATCAATCTCAATTAGCTTGACCCGCTTGGTGGCTCTCAGTTACATTGTAAATACCTGAGCTTAAATAAAACAAAGAAGATGACTGGATATTAGTTAAACACACACACACATACACACACACACTCACACACACCATACAACACACACACACACACACACACACACACACACACACCATACAACACATACACATACATACACATACACACACACACACACACACATACATACACATATACACACACACATACACATACACACACACACACACACACCATACAACACATACACATACACATACACACACACACACCACATACACACACCACACACAAACTCACACACACACACACACACACACACACTCAGTTCTCCTTTCAGGTTAGTGAATATTCATGATGGACCGACCAATATCAGCTCCACTGCAGGGTAAGAAAGCTGGTTCCTCCTCCTGTACAGCTCCATTCTGGAGGGATTTAAGGTGGATTGGATAATTCCATTCTGGAGGGTTTTAAGGTAGACTGTATAATTCCATTCTGTATAATTACATTCTGGAGGGTTTTAAGGTGGACTGTGTAATTCCATTCTCAAGGCCTTTAAGGTGGACTGTGTAATTCCATTCTGGAGGATTTTAAGGTGCACCATATAATTCCATTCTAGAGTGTTTTAAGGTGGACTGTATAATTCCATTCTGGAGGGTTTTAAGGTGGACTGTATAATTCCATTCTGGAGGGTTTTAAGGTAGACTGTATAATTCCATTCTGGAGGGTTTTAAGGTAGACTGTATAATTCCATTCTGGAGGGTTTTAAGGTGGACTGTATAATTCCATTCTGGAGGGTTTTAAGGTAGACTGTATAATTCCATTCTGTATAATTCCATTCTGGAGGGTTTTAAGGTGGACTGTATAATTCCATAAGGGCTAGTTTATAGATTGGTGTCTTTACTACCAAGCTTCAAGGGTTAGATGTAAGGAGAACTTGCTATGAGGAGCCGTGTCTAAACTTTTGACAGTTAGTGTATCTTGTCTGAGGTGTCCTCTTCCTATTGACTTCAGTCAAACTAGATCATCAACAGGGCAGCCATTGCAAAAAACCTGATGCGTATGAATGTGATTAATGAAGTGTAGGTGCTCCTTAATCCTCAATTCCTTTTGAGAAATGATTCCTACGTAAGAAGCACAAGCAGAGATTACCCAGGTAGCCTATATAGAGATAGCTCTATTAGCTGATATTAGCCAATGAGCATCTGTTATATCTTGAGGGGACCAAAATAATAAATAAAAACTGGCTTAAATACATTTAGAAAGTTTAGCCGCAAGGTTAGCGCTACATCACTAATGCAAGCTAGCATGATTATCACCATTTATTAGCCTCCTGATAAGTGGATAGCCGTCAGGATTTGTAGAGCGTGTAGGGAATATCTTGTATGATGTATTTGCATAATGCATGCTGGGTATTATGGAGCGAGAACAGCAGATGAAAATACAAGAATGGCAGAAAATGAATGAA
>JAMWET010003323.1:192500-225000 GCA_024036415.1 Prochilodus magdalenae | reverse complement strand
GTCTCAGCATCTTTCGAAGTAAGCAGTGGGCGGAGCCTAGCAATGGAACCAGAGTTTCTTACCACACAATTCTGAACCATTTCTGTTGGTACGTGTGTCGTCACATTTTGACACGGTCTAAACAGCAGCTCAAATGATGCATAAAACTAAATATATAAAATGGAGATGCGTGTTTTTTATCGGACAGCGACGGTATGCACGGCTGTATCATCGAAGCTTCAGTATAAACACCTACTTTCAAAATGTCAGGGTTTGTGTCCGTCTTCAGCCTGAATGACAGATTCCAGGTCTGCTAGTTTTCTGCAGCTCGGTAGTTCAGTTTTAGGACGGTATTGCGCTTTTGGCAAATCAAGGGATTCCAAACACACTCAGTGATGCTAAAGCCTGGACTCTGGGGTGGTCAGTCCGCTGCTCTGAGAGGCTTCTTTATTTGGTAAATTTATTTTGCTCACTTTTGGAAGGGCACACTTCACAAAACTGTGATCCTGGCATGTAGAATATATCTTGAAATTCTCATTTTGAGATTGTTTGTAAGTTGTAAATTGTAATTGTTTTAAAATCATCTATCCTATTTCCAGACATTAATAATGTAATGTTTTACTAATTGGAAGTGATTTTTTTTCACTGTGTGTTCAGATAATTTGGCTTATTACACCAGACAAAGTATCCGGGAGTACAGTGAGACAATTTGACTCACTAAAATCAATTAAATGTAAAGTTAAAAAAGTCTGGAAATAACGACAGTGGTCCGATGCTATTGACTTTGTTAGAGAATTCGCTAATCAGACGTGAAGCTGTGTGCAGTGCAAAGTTGTATCTCATTTAACTTATTCTTATTTATCTATATCCTTTTAATTTTTTTTTCTCAACTTCATTGTGATGCGTCAGTGTGGTTGTTTGTTTATTCTATGGTTTATTTATGGCAAACAATAAAAAAATATAAAAAAAATAAAATAAAAGTCTGGAAATAAGTTCAGTATTCTTAAAATGAGCTTACAGCAATCCTAACACCTGAACTTTAACCTCCTGAGACCCCAGCCTCCTCATTTGAGGACATTACGTCTCTGCTTCTCTGCACCTTCATTTTCAAAACGTTGACCCTTTGACCTCATATGAGGACATTGTCTTTTGCCCAAACAGCTTCCTGTACAAAGACAATGTTTAGTTTTTATACTTGCTAGGTCCTACTAACCACGAATAGCTGGGAGAAATTAAAACTGCACACCAAGCAAGTCCGGGTCTCAGGACGTTAAGAGATACCAACCAGAAGTGAGAAATGAGAAGTCCTTCACATGCCAACATAGAATTTCATGCAGTGCAGCTGTGATTATGTAACATGGGAGCTTGATGGTTCTCCTCGACTCCTCGCTGGTGCTTCATACCCTGGCTAATGTTAATGGTCTGTTCAAAGGAAAGAGCTACATTATTGAGGGCCACCGGATCACCTGTCTGTCGCTCTACCTGTATGTGTAACCTGGTACCTGCTGCCACGACCAACTGCGATACGTTCACAGACGCAGGCAGTGAAAATGATTCCGTCAGCCACATTAGCACACGGAAACGCTACGGTGCTGCAGGAAACCATGGAAAACTCTGGAAAACCGAAGAACACCAAGGAGCTGAAGCCTTTGTGTGGCCTTTTCCGACCAGTATGACGTAAGCTGTCGTACCATATGATCAAGCGGCGCGGGAAGGAGAAGAAGGAAACCAACTACATGCCAATGCTGCACTAACGATTACTATACGTCCCCCTTAATCCACACCGAGGGGTGTGCGAGGAAGCGGAGCAACCGATCTTAGGGCCACATTTTCAGAGCTCTTACCTTTAAAAAATATTGTGCAAAGGAAAGTTTACGATCCGTAATTGCAATGAACATCAAGTTTACGAGCCACACAAGCAACAGCATCCTGCGCCGCATGTGTGCGCGGAGAGTTGAGGTTTATGAACGAGCAGCAATCCCAAACATGCTCAGAAACTGCTGCCATGTGGGAGAAATCTTCCTCTGGAGTTCGGGGTGATGCACGTGATCAAGCTTCTCCACCACAAACTGAAATATGTACAGTTATATTCCGCATAACTGTGCTGGTCTCTTTCCCTCCCTTCTCCTCTCCTCTCTTCTCCTCTCTTCTCTCCTCTTTCCATCAGGTAAACATACAAACATATTGGTGCTATTTACCATTTTCCACAAACTCAGCACAAATGTTTTATTGTGCATATTCCCGCAATTCCAGCAACATTAATTGAACGGAATTACTTTTCAGGGCACTCCCACCAACCGCCCGCCCGACCGCTCAAACACGTTTTATTCAACTCCATTTTCCGAAAATTCTAAACACATACCCCAAAGCAGGAGGGAGGGGTTTTTATCCCAGTTGGAAGCCACATGTTACCTGACTCACTTTCTCCTATATCTCATGCATTTTCTCATCAGCCATTCCTTCCTTTTCCCTCGTAGTTTCCATCAGTCATGCTAATGATCAGTATAAACTCAGTAACGATACTTAGATATATAAAGGTAGGACATTCTCCCGCACGGAAAAGTGGAGAAGTCAACACCGTTGGGGTAGCTGCTCAGTAAAACGAGGTAACCCATTATAAACGATAAATTCCTTCTCTGGAATTCTAATGGGATTACTTATTAGTGATTGCGCAACACACACCACTATTTACCCTAGCTATCCGACTTATATTCCTCTTCGTCTTCTTATCCCTGATCCAGGAATTTTTTGCCCCACTAACTGGTCCCGCAGTTTTCAAGTTCCACCGGACAAAAAAGGAGTCACCTTGCGTGTTAATGGTGGTAGTAACATCAGGCTCCTGCAGATGGCGCTGCATGAAGATGATGGGGCTATGAATACCTGTGGGCTATGGCAAAAATTCCGGTCTACAGGAAACTCTTCTCGGAATTTTGCCAGGGAAGGCATCCACCATATCTAGCCAAACTGCACCATCCTTTAATGCTAGTGTGTCTGAACATGTGGTTGGTGTGGTTGGTGTAGCTCAGGAGATAAACCCACTACCCGTCAGGGAGCCGCCACCTCATGTGGGAGACTGGGGTTCGAATCCCAGTCTGGGTGGCTATGCTGTGATACACCAATCAGAGTCCCTGGGCAAGACTCCTAACACTACACTGGCCCACCTGTAATATGATTACCCTTGTATGTCGCTCTGGATAAGAGTGTCAGCTAAGTGACGTAAATGTAAATGGACATTGACGTGGCCTACATCCAGGAGCTGGTCCAGCACACGCTGAATCCAGTCCCAACTGGTGCTCATGGAGGTGTGGCACAGTTCAGACACAGGTAACGAATTTTTTGTCCTGTGACTTTTTGTGTATCTATTGATCCTTTATCTGTTTTTAATTTGAAAAATGTACTTATTTATTAGAAGCCTCAATGCTTCAGCAGATTTAAAAATAAACGTTGTTGTCATTTAACTGTGTTAGCAGGAAATTCAGTGTAACCAGACCTCCAGCTGAACGTCCCTGCTCTACTCACTGCTTAGCAAACAGTCAGCACAGCCGTAACCAGCAGCAAACACAAACACCACCACACACACCCACACTCCTGTTTCCTCTGGCTTAAAAATTTGGCTGCTGCTTTTCCAGCCTCAATCCCGAATCCACGCCCACTTCCTGACCCCCCTCTCCCCTCCCCTACATTTCCCTTTGCTCTTTCATTCATGCCCTTCTCTCTATATCCTCTCCTGCTCTGGATATCCCACCATGCTGCTCTTTTTATCTCAGCCGGTCAGTCCAATCCGAATCGTCACGCTAGCCCGGGGAGCAGTCTGGAGCCTGAATGAAGGCCTCGGTGTAATACTCTTGATGACTTCCGTCTTCTTCCGAGTTCTGTCATACATTGTGGAGAACACACTGAGCTATTTTAGAGAGGGTATGTAGAGGGGAGAGGAGTGTCTGTACGGTTATACTGTTGGTTTAGAAAATGCTGAACATGCGGAACACTTTATATGAACCAGGTAGCCATAATGCATTATGAGTGTATTCATAAGGATCTATGAATTATTTATAATGCTTCATTATGCTTGACATAAGCCCTTGCAACTGTACATAAATTCTCATAACCCTAAACATAAAACATAATGGTAACAGTTTATATGAACCAGGTATCCATAATGCATTATAAGTGCATTCATAAGGATCTATGAATTATTTATAATGCTTTATAGTGCATGACATAAGCTCTTGTAACTGTACATACATTCTCATAACCCTAAACATAAAATATAATGGTAACAGTTTATATGAGCCAGGTAGCCATAATGCATTATGAGTGCATTCATAAAGATCTATGAATAATTCATAATGCTTTATAATGGTTGACATAAGCCCTTGTAACTGTACATAAATTCTCATAACCCTAAACATAAAACATAATGGTAACAGTTTATATGAACCAGGTAGCCATAATGCATTATAAGTGCATTCATAAAGATCTGTAAAGTGTTCATAATGCTTTATGATGCTTGACATAAGCCCTTGTAACTGTACATAAATTTTCATAACCACACACATAAAACATAATGGTAACAGTTTATATGAACCAGGTAGCCATAATGCATTATAAGTGCATTCATAAAAATCTATGAATTGTTCATAATGCTTCATAATGCTTGACATAAGCCCTTGTAACGGTACATAAATTCTCATAACCCAAAACATAAAACATAATGGAAACAGTTTATATGAACCAGGTAGCCATAATGCATTATGAGTGCATGATCTATGAATTATTCATAGTGCTTTATAATGCTTGACATAAGCCCTTGTAACTGTACATAATTGTTCATAAACACACACATAAACGACATATAAGGCTTCATAGCACAAAGTGACATAATGCATTATAAAGTATATTTTTTGTGTTATTAACATTATTAGCGGTATCATAAGGCTTAATAATCTATGTGGTGTTGATTTACACAATGCTGTTTAAAGATCCACAGTGACAGTTTCACTCACATACTCTTCACTGTTGCTCAGTCTCCTCAAAATCATGAGCTCACTTTGCAGACTTTGGGTATAGTGACGTTATTTAGGAGTTATGAATGAATGCAGTATATGAATGAATGTATTAAACTTTATAATACAGGACTCAATAATATTTTTAAGAAATGGAAACCTTGCACATCTTAACATGTAATGACATTTTGTGCTATGAAGCCTTACACTGTGGTGTTTATGTTTATAACCATGAACATTTATGTGCGATTTAAAAGGCTTACACCAAGCATTCTAAAACATTATGAATGCCTTAAAGATCATTATTAATCATTTATAATGCATTATGGATATCTGGTTTATGGAAAGTGTTAGCATATATTCTAATGCATCTTGTGATATGAAGTTTTATACAGTGATGTTGTTACAGTTTATGGCCATGATTATTATATACAGTTACAAAGGCTTATGTCAAGTATTATAAAAACATTACAAATGCTTTATAGATCTATGTGAATCCACCTACAATGCATTATGTTTACCAGGTTCACTGAAAGTCTTACCAAATATGTTTTCTATTCTATTCTGTTTTTATTTGTCACAGGGGTCTTCAAATCTAGACCTGAAATCCAGTTTACAGTTGTGGATCTTCGGCAGGTGTGACAGTAAATGGCCAGTCAATTACAGTACATGACCTGTTCCCTTTACTCCCAAGTTCCAGCGAGAACAAAATCCAGGACTGGAAACTGGATTCATGGTTCAGATTTGAAGACCTGCGATTTAAAGTTTACTAATGTAGTCATTACAATCTCAAAGCCAAGATACTTTTCCTATTTTAAATGAAACAATTAAATTAGTTTTTAATCTATAGGTTTTTAGCTTTTATTATAAAAAAGGAACTAAGGAAAACAATCTATAATCGAGTATTCAGATTATGAATCACTTAGTTACTAATTATCAACTCTTATGCAGCTATCAGCTTTTTAAATTAACTTGAGGTTATTTTATGCAATTGTTTATTTACAAGACCATAACGATTGATAATTTTTTTCCAAAGTCACAAACCTAAGTTATATTTAAAGAAAAATAAAACTCCCTAAATCCTGCCAAAAAAATATTACGGAATACAACATATCACAATTAAAGTTTTTCCTTAATCAGGTAAACTGAAAAAATCTATTTTAAATTTAAACAGTGGGTTCTGTGCACTCTGCTGCCTGCCTGCAATCTGCTACCACTAAACTCCACAATTGCAGGTCGTTACTGAAATGGAGTAGCGTGAGCAGCTCTATGTGCTCTCGTGACATCACTATCTAATCGACAGTTGAATTATTTGCCATTAATCATTGTAAGTCGATTAATCGTTGTATCCCTTAAAAATGCACTATTCGTTTCAGCATAAAATCGAATAGGCAAAATAATACTAATTTCAGAAATCTGTACACCTGTTAGTTACAATGCGATGGTTATGACTTCACACTATTTTCATGCAAATTTCACTTCATTTTTTATAAACATTAATCAAAGGAGGTTAAGACATGACAGACTCGCTAGTCCAGGTGACCTGATCAGCTTGTGCCCAGCATTAAAGTTAAACATGATCTTCGTATTATATGACATTCATATCCATCCAAGAGTAAAGGAACAGTGTAAATATCCATTTCTTTTTTGGCTTGGAATGGGTAGAAACACAAATTCTCGAAAAAAAGTCAGAATCTCACTTCAGGATACAGCAGTTTTAACAGAACCGGAGCCTCAGAATTAACCACTGGCTTACTAACAGCTAACTGAAGGCTTGTGGGATATGAGTGGTGGCTGAGCAGTGTGTGAAGTTTGGCAAAAGTAAAGGCCACCAGTACTACATCATCTATAATTAGTTAGTAAGTAATAAAATATAAAATATATATAAATATAGTATAATTAGTAAGAAATAAAAATGACAAATGAATAATAAAAGTCCAATTAATTAACACAATATTCATATTTTTTAATTATCATGTGCATAGTGTCATATTTGCTCCCTGTAAAAAAAAAAAAAACATTATGTAAATAAATGCATTTGTGAACATATAATCAAGCATTAATTATCAAGTAAATTAGAAAATCTATTTTTAATTCAAACAGTGGATTCGGTGGATTATTTAATTATCATGTGCATAGTGTGAAATTTGCTCCCTGTAAAAAAAAAATGTAAACAAATGCTTTTGTGAACATATATTCAAGCATTAATTACATTATAAAATCATTATTTATTAATTATTGAATTTGTTTAAATATGAATTAAATATGAATTTGTTTATCAAAAATGTCATAATGAGCATTACATTGCACCAGAGTGTTAGTGCTTATGAATATGCCATGAATACTTCCTGTGTGGTTCCTGTGAAGTGTTACATGGACCGGACTGGACAAGTTTCTGGATGTAGGCCATATCAATGTTCAGACTCTCTTCCTTCAAAGAACTGGGCAGTTGGTCCAGATTTGGTGGATGCCTTGCCTGGTGTTTTACTGGTTGTTCCAGGTGGTCCCACAGATTTCCAAGAGGATTCAAATCTGGGGATTGTGTGGGCCAGTCCAGATCAGAATGCTCCTGAATGTCCTTCAGGCCGATGGAATACCGGGATAGGAATGAATGAATAGGGGAAAACTGGTTGTCCAGCAGCTCAGTGTAGACACTGTGGTTCACATTTACTACAGTCACCCCAACCAAAGAACCCACTTCCACATACCTAACACATCCCGGGAACGTCACAGGGGGACACAGTTTTCCTCCAGCGAGTTTATATGTAATACATAAATAAATATATTGTGTTACACGTAGGACATATACATCATGACCCCATAATGCATGAAAACAAACGGTGAATGTGTGCGAGGTCCTGAGAAAGTGTGGGCTCTGTTCTGTGTGCTATCGCTATCGCATTGGTGATAAAGAGAATGGAAAGACTGAGGCGCTGTGACTAACAAGGCTATAACGCTATCACAGGAAAGACCTGCATTTACACACACACAACCTCGAACCAATCAGAGGTGCTTGTGTCCATCAAAGAAACGACCCACCACTCAGAAACCTTCCTGGTGACGTGTGGCACATCAGACCAATCGTGTGAGACTCGGTTGAGGATTTGGCAGCGAAGTTTTCCAACATCAACACCGGTCAGGACAATACTTCATAGATGTGATCATAGACTCAACAACAGCCATATCCATACGTACGCACTCCTGGTGGGTGAATACCGCGAACTTTCAGTCACGCTTTATCTGGCTACTGGAAGGCACGACTTGGAAAAGCCAGAAAATAAAATCTATCCCAAACACTCTATGGCTTACAGGTAATAGAAGCTTATGCCCAACAATCCAAACTTTAAAAAAAATGTAAGATTTAAGATAAAATTTTAAGATTAAGAATTATTTAAAAAAATTCAGTTTATTTTAGGATTATTTTCCTTATTATTATTTCAAAAAATTCGGTTTATTTTAAGATTATTTTCCTTATTATTATTTCAAAAAATTCGGTTTATTTTAAGATTATTTTCCTTATTATTATTTCAAAAAATTCGGTTTATTTTAAGATTTTTTTCCTTATTATTATTTCAAAAAATTCGGTTTATTTTAAGATTTTTTTCCTTATTATTATTTTAAAAAATTCGGTTTATTTTAAGATTTTTTTTTTATAACAAGCCAAATTATCTGCCGATATAGTGAGGAATTGCGGCTTACTTTAAACTTAAAAAACGTAAAAATGTCTGGAAAAGAATAATAATATTAAAGAGCTTCCAACAATCTCAAAATAAGAATGATAATATTAATCAACTAGTTATAACATAATTTTACCTGCCAAGATATGATTTTTATTTATTTATTATTTTATGTATGGGGTCAGTTTTTGGCTTGACTTCACTTTTGGCTGCATTAGGAAAAATTTTATTTCCAACTACGTAGATGACAATTAATTGACCTTGTCAACAGAATGTGAATGAATAGCTGTTTTGACCACTTATCAAAGACGTCTGTGTATTGTTGCAGAGATATCCACTGCTAACCAGCTAGCCCCTGCTTGTCCTGTCTTGTAATACCACTGCATACCTGCAGAGGCACTAGTGAGTCACTGTAGCACTGTAGGAGTGTCAAGAAACCACTCTCGGCAAGAAACCACACTCAGCAGAAGAAGTGATATAAATAGAAGAAGACTTAACACTGGTACTGAATTCCACCGCTGGAGAAGCTCTCGGTGAGGACCGGGAGGAAGCTTGATGCTGAGGTCACACAGTTTCTTCTAGACTGGTGAGGAGGGAGGAGGAGGGACTGTGCATTCCCTGGTGATACGTCGCCCCCTACCGTTTGGCTTGGCGTCATCTTCCAACCTGCGTCTTTAAACCAAACCACACTGTTGTGCAGGCTGGCACACGTGCATGCACATATGCTCCCCTTAGTCCATAACACGCTGCATATGCTTTCTCAATCAGCTCTCATATACCTGCCTTACAGTCCGCAGCTGCTCTTAAAGATCGCAGAGTCACTCAGCTCTCGTTTATAGACCATCAGGAAAGAGCCCTTTACGACTCATCCAGTGAGCGTGTGCATTCGCATCTAACAATGACTGATTATTTGACTGTAGAGGCCGTCCGTAAAATTCCCGGGAAATATCTTTCTCCTGACACAGTGCAATATATCCTCCTCCTCCCATCCAGAAGATCCCAGAGCTGTAACTGCGCCTTTCTGATTCTTTCAATCGTCTAAAATGCCCTTTTGATCAAATTTAATTAAAGGCGAGCAATTACCTGCACTGAAATTAGCGGCATTTAAATGCATCCATTTACTTGATTAAAGTTAGATGATGAGAGAGAACCAAGTAGAGAATGAGGGAGAAGGAGAGAGGGAGAGAAAGAGAGAGAGAGAGAGAGAGAGAAGTAAGCTAAACCCACGGCCCTCGCAGAAGTGGAAGGACATGAGGTGTCAGGTGACCACAGTGAAGCGCGCTACAAAAAGCCACAGGTAAATAAATGACGAAGGGCTGGCATGTCACTTCCTTGTCGGTTGAGCTCGGTTGAGTATCGTGTAAAGCTCAGCCCAGACTCAAATTCTCACTGGCACAGACTCCGGTTACATCATCGACAAACACTGTCCCGTCGCTCGCTCGTTCACACACACGCCCTCGAGCACATGTTTTCTTACAGTGGAAGGACGTGAGCTCATGCATGTGTATACCAAGATTCTACACATACTGACCATACAGGACACTCTGTAGGTGTGCAGACTGTAGTCCATCTGTTTCTCTGTATACTGTATTACCCTGTTCTTCAATGGTCAGGACCCCCACAGACCACCACAGAGCTGGTGGTGTGGGTGGTGGATCACTCTCAGCACTGCAGTGACACTGACGTGGTGGTGGTGTGTTAGTGTGTGTGGTGCTGGTGTGAGTGGATCAGATACAGCAGTGCTGCTGGAGTGTTTAGACACTGTGTCCACTCACTGTCCACTCTATTAGACACTCCTACCTTGCTGGTCCACC
Source organism: Prochilodus magdalenae (assembly GCA_024036415.1). Taxonomy (NCBI): domain Eukaryota; kingdom Metazoa; phylum Chordata; class Actinopteri; order Characiformes; family Prochilodontidae; genus Prochilodus; species Prochilodus magdalenae. The sequence goes on along the minus strand of JAMWET010003323.1, from coordinate 214,527 downwards.
TTGTAGATGGACAGTCAGAGACGATAGCTCATCTGCTGCTGCACAGTGCAGTGTAGGTCATCCTCTAGTCCTTCATCAGTGGGCACAGGACACTGTTGGCTGGATACTAAGGTGTCCAGCAGGACTGCTGAGTCTGATCCACTCACGCCAGCACCACGTCAATGTCACTGCATTATGTACTGAATTGACTGGTGGGGTTAAGAGTAGTGTATACGGATCTATAAAATGGATGCCCTGAACAAACTGATTGACTGAGTGATTGTGGAGCTTAAGCAATTGCTAGGTGATTGCTAGAATCGTGCTAAGGGTTTGTGTGGATGTGGCTAGGTGGTTACTCCATGGTTGATTCCATAATATACCTTAATGGAATAACCGCATCAGAGGTATAACACTGATGAAGTTGTTTAGATAGCAGTCACACTGCACATTATTGAGAACTAGAGAAGGTAATGCAGAGTAAAAGCCAGTAACATGTCAAATTCATACCATCCAAACAGTGGACAGTGACATATCACTCATATTCCCAGTCCCTCCTCCTCCCTCTTCAGTCCTTACCAGTTTAGGAGAAACGTTACAAGTTCAGCATCAAACTTCATCTCTTCAGTCTCTTCACTATCGCCTCTTAAGGTATTACAGGACAAGACAGGGCTGCTAGCTGTTTAGCATGCATGCTAACTTAAGTGTGTATCTCTTTACCATGATATATCATCTTTGGTGTTCCATCGAAATGGTTATTTCTTTACATTTCGTTAATAATTTCGATTAATTATGGAATGTTTACAATGACAAATCTCCTTTAAGCAGGATTTGGTACTTTAAGTATTTTCCATGCCACCTTTATTTGTGTGTTATAAGCCCATAAGCTTTTTTGCACGCATTAATAACTGCTTTATTAAGCGCTATCAAGCCAATAGCTGGTAAATAACTAAGCATGTCTCAGAGTACCTTAATATTATCCTTCTCAATCTTACTCTAAGAAGAGAGCTTTGGGTTAATTTTTGCTAATTGTGTTGGCAGGCAGACGAATTAGCCTCCTGTATTTAATCCATCCGTGAAAAGTGAAACACCCACAAACACACACTAAGGAAAACACACAGTAGGGGCAGTGGGCACACTTCTCCCGAGTAGTGAACAGTTCTATCCACGGCACCCAGGGAGCAGTTGGGGGTTAGGTGCCTTGCTCAAGGGCACTTAAGTCGTTACTGTCGGTTCAGCGGATGGAGCTGGCGATTCCAGCCTGGGTCTTTATGGAATGTGTTTTGTTGGTGAATACTGTAATTAAGAGGCTAATTAGGGACACGGTGTCCCATTAGACTCCAAGTTAAAGTCTAAGGGAACTTTATTGGCATTCGGACTATGGTGGCATTCGGACTATGGTGGTTGGTGTAGCTCAGTGGAGAGCACCACATGTGGGCAACTGGGGTTTGAATCCCTGTTTGTGAACATTGACCAGTAAACATTGGTGTTATTATTCAGTGTTATTACACAGGTTAACTGACCGTGCTGACAATATTCCAGCATTTCTCTTCTGATTTTTAGAAAGAGCTCATCAGGAATTATGACCCCATATTCCAAAGTGAAACCCTAGAAGGTGTTTTTGCAGTAGTTCTCATTACAGAAGTAATGAGACGCCAGTTAATTACCAACTGCTGCCTTGATACAGCTTAATTATAGCATTACAGGGGCATCGTGACCCAACCTGAACCACGAAATGCTTTTACCCATTCGGTTCCACACAAGATGAACCATGTAGGTCCTAACAAACACACAAAAACAAACACGACCTTCTGGTCCACATAGCTATGCTACAGCCAGATTTATTTAGCTTGGAGAAGTAAAGGGACCAGTGCAGGACACCTGACCCTGACCCAGCGCGATACACGATCACCCAATTAGCAGCTAATGTTAATACATGAAGTACACGAACCTGCGGTCGGAAAGTTTCTGTTCCCTTTCGTTCTCCACTTCTTAATCTCCCTCTCTCTCTCCCTCTCCCTTACTCTCTGTCGGTCATGCTATCTCTCTCTACCCAAAATATCCTATTTTGACGGACCTCCAGTAATCTCGCTGCATCTCTTTGCCTCTTTACCAAGGTAAGCACATGGTAGGCAGTTCTGAGGCAACCCAGAGCACCAGGCCTGACCACCAGAGTGGGCAGAAGGACTCGGCTCTGGTCCTGCTGCTGTAAAACAGGCATTGGATAACACGGTGCTTCTGTGTGGGCTGCTGCTGCCGCTCCTGGCAGAGGCGTCTTTTATCCTCCTGCAAACAGACCTGCAGAACATTCCAGTGTAACTGCTTCTGCATCATGTCGAGGCGGCCACCACATGGTCAGAATGACTTTGAAAACAGAAACTGCCCTTTACATTGTATGGTCATTTCAATACCTTGTGATATATGCACTCAGACATGAGCTAACAGGTCCAGAAATGGGTCACCGTGTGTGTTTAAGGTGGTAGTAACTTCAGGCTCCTGCAGATGGCGCTGCACGAGGATGAGGAGGCTATAGTGATGGGTTTCATAGATTGGAAAGTGGTGCTACAGTGCAGGGAATGTCTCATTCTATGTGTGGAAAACGCTCCAGAGCAGATGTTAATGATTCGCTAAATGTGGGCGTGGCCAAAGACCATAGTGTGACGGAAGTAGCTGAATCTGCAGGTGTATGGAGCCAGCAGTGGGAAAAAAAACATCTATGTATCTTTGCTAACCCAACATTCCAGAAATCTCGGTATGGAGCTGTAGAGGTTCCTAATGGTGTCCTGTGATAATCCATCCCATGCAGCTTGAACATCCTCACACAGTTCCTGCAGATGGTGCGGTAGGGGTGGAGGTGGAGGGACACCAGGTCTTCTGGACATGTGACAACAAACCGTTCATCTCGGTGCTGACCACGGTGCCTCCACACACGGATTCGTTGGGCGTCTCCACCAAGACTAAAGCGGGACTCGTCACTGAAGATGACCCGCTGCCATTCTGAGTCGCTCCATGACAGTCTGGTACGACACCACTGCAGTCTTTGGTGACGGTGACGTGGTGTTAAGGACAGTCGTGGTAACGGTCTGTGTGCATGTAGTCCTGCGTGGTGCAGCCGTCTGCCAATGGTGCTGCACTAACAGGATGACTCATGGAGGACACCACTGCTTGCTGAATATCCCCAGTCGTGGCTGTTGGGTCAGTCAGGTACAGTAATAAGGCCCATCCCTGCTTAGGCCACGTGTGCAGCTGAGCGTGGAACTTTACTGGCATGTCTCACGATGTCAAACCTACACACCAACTTTCATTACTGTCAGTTAATTCCATCTGGGTGCAGCTATTTCTCCTACTTTTCTTTTTATATATATTTATATATTTATATATTATTATTATTATTATTATTATTATTATTATTATTATTATTAATTAATTAATTAATTTATGTTTAACCAAAAGTATGGGCAGTTCAATTCAACATTAGACCTTTAGGTATTTCTTTTCTGTCTCAGATAACATTACCACCTCAGACAGCACTCAAATGTTAATTGATACCGAATGATAGATTAACCTCATCCGATCATAACATATTCCATAATCTGTCATGTTGTCATATCTGCTGCTGTTTGCTCGCTCACTCTGGAATATGAGTGATTAGTTTAAAGGTGAGCCACGGGTCAGGATCTTCTCTTCCGTGGTCATTAATCCCGCAGAAGGGGCCGAATTGATCACATTATTGCGTTAAGAAGGTCCTGATTCGTTATAATCAGCCGCGTATTGGCAGGTCGGCGCTGCAGGGCCCGCACGGACGTTAGCTATGCTTCAGCAGCCATAGGTCAGCGAGTCACAGGCCATTTTACAACTCGCACTCACCCCTCCTGACCTTTTGATGGCCACTTTACGAAATGGAGGGGAGGCCGGAGGACAAAGGAAAGCGGATGAGAGGGAAGAAAGGACAGATTAGAGGCAAGGAAAAGAAGGCGGAGGAGAGGTGAGGTATTCGCTCTATGACCACAGTGCATCATCGTCCAAAATGCCAAAGCATGCCACAAGTATGAGGTCACTTCCTTGGATTCCCTGATTCGCTAGGCTACGCGAATCTACACAAACACAACGAAATATAGCAAGAAAACAACCAAACCTTCTGTTTATTTGACTTTCGGTGACTTTGGCTGGGCGGATTCATCATTTACTCACTGATGACTAACTCGATTTAACCCTTTAAAGTCCAGGTAAAGTTTCTAAACACATCATATTAGAAAGGAAGTGCTGAAAGACGCTAAAGGGTCTGAAACTTATGGCATGATGATACACTGGAGCCGTACTTAGCATTAGCATTCGCTAGGTCAGTGCCTAGCACCTACTTTGCACCTTGTGAGCCTCCTGGCTGTTACAGCTCATTGGCCTGCCTCAGACCGCACCTGCTTTGCTGGCATTAGCTAGGCTAACAACACTATTGGCTAGGCCATGCTGTGAGTAGCCAAGTCTACCCAACTCAAAGACCGCATTAAGCGTCTATGTTAGCTAAGCATGTGTTAGCTGAGTCTGTCTATGTTAGGATAGTTTGACAGTATGAATCTCCTGACACTAGAGGCATTCAAACTTTTTCTTTTGCCAGCTACTTATTCAAAGTTTTCAGTTCCACCTTAAACAAGGCAACAGATACATGTGAAACTGCTGAACCATTTAAGGTGGACCAGAAATGTTGGATGTCCTTAACAAAACTTTACAGTTCCACCTTAAAAATGTAAGGCCATGGGACAGATACATCCATGAAAATTTTCACCCAACGTAAACGGCAGCTGCTGTATTCAAATGATGCACAAAAATTAAAAATTGTAGTAGTTACCATAATTACATTGTTTTACATGCATTGTTCATATATAACAACAGACCTATTAGAGACTTATAGAGTTATTAGAATATAAAGTGGCAACATATAAAGTGTTAGAACACCAGAGTGGCTGTTTATGGAACAGAGCTAACCGGCTCCTGTAGCTGAAGCTAGCTAAGCCTTGCATGAATCGGAGAAAAGGCTACCTTCCTGTAGGGATCTGAGAGGAACAAGACTGACAATGGGACAAGTCAGAATCCTCTGGCTCGGTACTAGATTCTGGCTCTAGTTCAATAAAGCTGCTGGATGGTCCATGTATTGTTCTAGTTGTATTGGAATTTGAAATTGTGATGGGTTGCAGCCATCCCACCATTAAGCCTTCCGCAGACATGCCCCCAGCATTTCACAGCAGAGGATACTGCTAATTTTTTCACGATTCTGAAACCTCATTTTATTTACTGTGATTTTTATAAATGACTCAAATCTGTCTGGGTGAAAAACACATGTATCTGTGGTGTGACAAACTCAGAGCACATATTTATAACAGCTTTACACAGACTTTAAAACTGTAGGCATATCAACCAGGGGTGGCATCACACCTCTGAACGTGCTGGTACAGAATGTATTCAACAAAAAATAAAATTAAAGGAAAAGGAAAAAATAAAACACCAAAGTGGGACCCATTCAGGGAACGACAGGACTATTGACTAACCTGAACTCACTTGGGCAATAGCCAGAATATTTTGGTGGATGTTTTAGCTAAATGCTAGGGATTGCAATTGTTGGTGGATTTTAGATTCGATTTTAAATGTTGTTTCAATTGGTAACGTCCCTCCAGTTTCAGGTTAACGAGGCACTGAGGCTGCTCGCAGGACGAGTTTCTAGATGTAGCCACATCAGTGTTCAGACACTCTTACATCAAAGAACTGGTCGGGTGGTCCAGATTTGGTGGATGCCTTCCCTGGCACAATTCCGAGGAGAATTCCCTGTAGACTGGGATTTTAGCCACTGCTGGTAGACCCGTATGACCGTACGCTTCCATACACCTGCAGATTCAGCTACTTCCTTCACACTATGGTCTTTGGCCACGCCCACATGCAGTCTCTCCTTTTAGCCAATCATTAACATCTGCTTCTGGAGCCATTTTCCACACATGGAGCGAGACATTCCCTGCACTGTAGCACCTCTTCCCAATCTATGGATCCTGTCACTCACACCCTGTAGGGATTTATAGCCCCATGATCCTCGTACAGCGCCATCTGCAGGAGCCTGACTCTAGCGGCCATAGTAATGCGCTGTGATTCCAAGATCACTCTGGAAAATTGAGCAATGTTTACGGCCTCCATCCAACCACTCCATCTTTTGCTGTTGTTCGATAAAGCCCCCGTGTTTTAGGATGTATTGGAGCTTATTTTTAAAAGGCTAGTTCCTTTATATACTGTATGATCCACCACACTTTCATATCTCCAGTAGTTTCTCATGCTCCAGTTTGGTACCTAGCCTACACCTGACACTACCTTAAAAGGCTTGGTTAACTGAGCCTTGCTAAAGAACTCCAATCCATGATTCTTGAGGTCCACTTATGATGTTTATGTGATTTGTCTTCATACAAAACAACCACCATTTATTTCTACATGGCCGTTTTCCAACCTTACGTAATTGAGAACGTGCGGGGCTGAACTACAGTAGGGTGAATCGGTGGATACATGCACCAGCAAAGTTTTCAAGATGCCACTGAATTTAAAACACGCTTTCTGAAACGTAAACAATGCTGACGTACTGTGTTCAGCATGTTCTTCAGTTTTCAAGATATTCGGCCTTCACAAGATTCCCCTGAAACCTGGGTCACATCCACTCCCTTAGAGTTTATACCATTGTTAAAGTTCTTAGCAACAGTTAAGAAAGACTTTGGCACTAAGTCCATTTGGCATCCATCTTGAGACATTTAATCATTTAAGTAGAATAAGGCATGCTTTAATAACAGCCCCCGGAGGTTAAAGCATGAACAGAGACTGATTGTGAACAAGTCAACAGACAACATCACTCCACTGAGAGCCCTCTTTAAAGCCATGGCATACTTTAGTGATAAAAACCATCCTCTTCTCGTGTTTATGCCCCCGAACTCTATATGGAAGCAATTAGTACAGACTAAACAAATTAAAAGGTCTAAGAGGCATCAGCAATCAGAGAGCGATTTAAACACACAGCGCATAAAAGCTCGCGGCACAACTACGGCACAAACTCTAGAGTATGCTGTAGCCTTTCTGTTGCTGTTGTGCAGCTTCTAAGCTGAATTCATCAAATTCAGATATTCTCAGGACTGGTTATGTGTGCAGTGCAGTCATTGGAAAACACAGAGGAATGTCCAGAGTTACTCTTATCCACTGGTGGGCGAAATACACCAAGCATGTAGTTGAGTTAAAGTAGAGAAACCCCAAGGTAAACTACTCCTCCAGTGTCAGTAGAAGCTCCTCCCTTTAGACCTCCACTGGAGTAACAGTACTACAGTATGTACCTTCAGACTTACAGTACACTAACACATTACACTTACTGAGTTACTGTACACCGACACACTACTTACAGTACACTAACACATTACACTTACTGAGTTACTGTACACCAACACACTACTTACAGTACACTAACACATTACACTTACTGAGTTACTGTACACCGACACACTACTTACAGCACTAACGCATTACACTTACTGAGTTACCGTACACCGACACACTACTTACAGTACACTAACGCATTACACTTACTGAGTTACTGTACACCAACACGCTACTTACAGCACACTAACACATTACACTTACTGAGTTACCGTACACCGACACACTACTTACAATACACTAACGCATTACACTTACTGAGTTACCGTACACCGACACACTACTTACAGCACACTAACACATTACACTTACTGAGTTACTGTACACCGACACACTACTTACAGTACACTAACACATTACACTTACTGAGTTACTGTACACCGACACACTACTTACAGCACACTAACACATTACACTTACTGAGTTACTGTACACCGACACTACTTACAGCACACTAACACATTACACTTACTGAGTTACTGTACACCAACACGCTACTTACAGCACACTAACACATTACACTTACTGAGTTACTGTACACCTACACACTACTTACAGTACACTAACGCATTACACTTACTGAGTTACTGTACACCGACACACTACTTACAGCACACTAACGCATTACACTTACTGAGTTACTGATGCTACTTACAGTACACTAACACATTACACTTACTGAGTTACTGTACACCGACACACTACTTACAGCACACTAACACATTACACTTACTGAGTTACCGTACACCAACACGCTACTTACAGTACACTAACACATTACACTTACTGAGTTACTGTACACCGACACACTACTTACAGCACACCAACACATTACACTTACTGAGTTACTGTACACCGACACACTACTTACAGCACACCAACACATTACACTTACTGAGTTACTGTACACCGACACTACTTACAGCACACTAACACATTACACTTACTGAGTTACTGTACACCGACACACTACTTACAGTACACTAACACATTACACTTACTGAGTTACTGTACACCAACACGCTACTTACAGCACACTAACACATTACACTTACTGAGTTACTGTACACCGACACTACTTACAGCACACTAACACATTACACTTACTGAGTTACTGTACACCGACACTACTTACAGCACACTAACACATTACACTTACTGAGTTACTGTACACCAACACGCTACGTACAGTACACTTCCTTCACACTATGGTATTTGGCCACACCCACATGCAGTCCCTCCTTTTAGCCAATCATTAACATCTGCTCTGGAGCCATTTTCCACCCATGGAACGAGACACTCCCTGCACTGTAGCACCTCTTCCCAATCTATGGATCCCGTCACTCACACCCTGTAGGTATTTACTGTCCCATCATTCTTGTGCAGCGCCATCTGCAGGAGCCAGATGTTACTACCACCTTAAATGTAAATAGTGACTAATGTTTAGAATGTTTAATGTTTATTCTCTTTAGCCGTAATTTCCAAAGCTACACCTTCTAAATCCCCCCTTTTGTGTTGATGGTATAGGCTGGAATTACTGAAACCGGCATAGAGGCACATAAATGATGGAGGCAAATGACACATACAAACATCTTCATGTCACTGTTCAGGCTTCTTCCAGTCGTTTTGTTTATTCATTCCCCATTCGTTTTTTTACTCTGTCTCTCTCTCTCGCTCTCTCTCTCTCTCTCTCTCTCTCTGGAGTCTCTTTAATTTGCCTGTGACTGCTGTGCTTGCTCTGTCTCACTGTGTCTCGTGAGTGTGTTTGGGGTGAAAAACATCTGTATTTAAATTATTCCACTTCCTCGGGCTTGAATAGAATCACTCCGCTCTAAACAACAACAGGAAGTAGGCCATTTTTTCAATAGCTGCACTTAAATATGCACAAGGATTCCAGGACGCCACTACACAGGCGCATATGCTGTGAAACTGGGTTGGTGAAAGTAACACAACACCCTACTAACACGTTTTCTATAAAGCACTGATTTTATTCCTAATGAATTTGCTCCCTGTTTTACAGTTCATCCGCCCGTGCTTGTTTATCTGTCGGAATTTGTTCTCATAATAACAGGGATGGTGCATTGTGGCTTCTGCTAAATGTTTTGAAACACGTTTGTGTTTGGTAAGATAAGTGTCACGCTGAGATCTCAGTACTGCAAGGTTTAAATAAGTGCTATGAAATTGAAATGATCTGCAGGAGGCAACAACAGAAGTAGGAATAATGTGCCACTCATAGCAATTCAGTAAGTATTTCAGTAGATATAAAAATGAAATCTGAATTTGATGATTAACACATGTCCATATCTGTCGGCCACGTGATTATCACTGCTTGACATTGAACAGAAGGTGGAGGTCCAGAAACAAACTTGGCAATACAGATTGCAAACTCAAAACAAATGTAGTGCATTGAGTTATAACAATGTAATTAACTATGTAACTTCATCCAAGTCTTTAATAATTTTTGATGATTCAAGCATATTCATGGACCTTCATACCATGTCTTTATTGTTACTTAACACTGAATAAAGTGGATAGAAATTTGTTAATACAGATTGCAAACTAGATATTAATGTAGACCATTGCATTGCATTATAACTATGTTATAACTATGTAATTAATCAATAATAATAATTCTCTCTCTCTCATTCTCCCTCTCATGGTCTCTCTCTCTCTATTTTTACTTTTATGCCTCATTTGTTCACATGAGCTGCTGTTTACATTGTGTGGAGATTTCATGAAGAATGGACCAACAGAAATGACCCAAAACTGCTTGGAAAGGACATCCGGTTCCATTGACTTCCATTCAAATGCTGTAACGTTGCCATTTTAGAGATACCTGTTTTTCTTTGGACAGCGACGAAATGTATACATTTATATGTGTGTGTTTGTGTAATGCATTATGATTAAAAATTACATAACAGCTTTTTTGCATAATACAGTACTACTACTACTAATACTTATGATAGTAATAATAAATCTCTCTCTCTATATAACAATTTATCCTCATAAATAATGGTTATATAATACATATAATAAAGACATTTGCTAGGAATATGTCATGATCTACTTAAACCCAAAGCATTAATTGAAATATAACTGCATTATAATCAAAATATATAGTTGAAATGATCAGCATCAGTAATGTTACATTTATAGATCCTAAGAATTCAACAATATGATAATGAATAACAATGAATCTAAATTTGCTAACCTATATGTATTAATACTTGTTTTGTAAATGCGTTCATTATCACATGGCATTAACAAAAAAGTGGATGTGCAGAAATGGACTTGTAGCGTTGTTACTATGTAATAATTGTGTAAATGCATTAAAGTTTTAGATTTCAAATAATAACTATACACACTTTCTGCAGTTAAGTAAACTTTTATGTGCTTTAAAAAGTAAGCTCACCGGACACAAATGAGCCTTGTGTGTATAAGGTGGTAGTAACTTCAGGCTCCTGCAGATGGCACTGCACGAGGATGACCGGGCTATAAATCCCTGCGGGGTGTGAGTGACGGGATCCATAGATGGAGAAGAGGTGGTACAGTGCAGGGAATGTCTCGTTCCATGTGTGGAAAATGGCTCCAAAGTGGATGTTAATGATTGGCTAAAAGGAGTGACTGCATGTGGGCGTGGCCAAAGACCATAGTGTGAAGGAAATAGCTGAATCTGCAGGTGTATGGAAGCGTACGGTCGTACGGGTCTACCAGCAGTGGATAAAATCCCAGTCTACAGGGAATTCTCCTCAGAGTTGTGCCAGGGAAGGCCTCCACCAAATCTGGACCACCTGACCAATCCTTTGATGTAAGAGTGTCTGAACACCAATGTGGCTACATCCAGAAACTCGTCCAGTCCATGCCCAATCCAGTCCAGCACAGCTGTTATTAGTGCTGGTGGAGGGATTCCACACATGTGTACCTACAGAATATTGTTTATATAGTGTAGAAATACAGTTATAATAATAACAACAACACTTGATCCAAACTGAGCAGTCCGTTCTGCCATCATCCTGCATCTCTAAACCAACATGTGACATAAGATCCAGTCAGCTACTCTTAGCGTACAGAAGGCCAGGATTACCAAGAGCTGTTTACACAAGCTGTCCAGGCTCTAAATTTATATTTACAGCTCACAATTAGGACATTGCAGAATTCCCATTCTGACAAGAGCCTCGGCGGCTCCCCTGTGGATCCGGATCGGCAGCTTTGCTGAAGGGTGTGTGTACACACACGTCCTGTGGTTATTCAAACACTGTAAACTGTGTAACTAAAGCTTTGGGTTGATTCATACACAGTTTACCCTGTCGATAAATCAGCGGGTCTCAGTTGGGACCCTGATGACAGACAGCCACAGAATGGAGCTGAGAGAAGGAGAGAGAGAAAAAGAGAGAGACAGAGAGAGACTGCAGTGCAAGCAGTGAGTCAAAATAATGTACCTATTTTGTTGCTGCTGTTGAGGGAAAATCTAATATCTCATATCTCATATCCTTCTCTCATCATGAAATGTTCACGTAGCGTAACGTGGATGGTCAGATCATATAAGACTGAATGAAAATGAGAACGCTTGTATGAGGTATGTAATAGAGAATAGGACTCCCGGTAATCCCAATAATAGATCTGAGAACATCCACAGGAGTTTCTGCCCATTCCTCCTCTGTGAGAGGACACCTCAATGCTATGGGTCAGAAAGAAAGTGCAGCTGCCAAAAAGCTGTGGCTGTGGAAAAAACATGGACAAAAAAGAAAAAAAAAATCTCTAGAAACTGAAACTGAACGTCTTTAACTCTCTGAGAAACAGGAAATGCAACCAACTTCTAAGACTGAACTTTGGAGGTGTGGTTTAGACACGGCTCCTCATAGCAGGTTCTCCTTATATATTTACATTACAGGCATTTAGCAGACGCTCTTAACATCCGTGCTTCAGGTTCCGTTGGATAAGGTCAGACGCTGCCCGAACATGGGCCAGTGCTGATGCCTTGAGTGACCAATACAAAGACATACTACCTGGCCCAGATGTACAGGGTACCAGGTGACTTTAAATGAGTATCAAAAATGAAAGAAGTCTAAAATACTGCTGTGAGATTTTTGTCCCGACTGTGAAGATGCTTTAGGTTTAAATAGATCATAAATTTATTCCTCTAAATATAGTAATTATAATATTTAATATAAGATATTAGTAAGATTTATGTTATGATCCAGACCCAAGGCATTAAGCTAAGCTATAATTGTGTTATAATCTAAATATATACACTATTATCATTTATAAGTTACGTCCTTTGGGAGACGGCACTCCCAGACCATTATTCTGTTATGTACACTTTAAAAGTCTGTTTGACTTCCTTCAAAGTGAAGATGGATGATTTTGAGTCATCATTAGTTTAAGTTTTAAATAAACAATAAAATAAATGAAATAAAAAATATAAAATTCCTAAAAACAAAACACAGAGAGTTTTCAGCCCACAGCTGGAGCCTTGTTTTAGCCACACCCTGAGCTATATATATATATATATATATATATATATATATATATATATATATATATATATATATATATATATAGATTCAGACATGGTAGATCAATAATCCACAATTACACGGTGAATGGCCCAACAGAAATGACCCAAAATTGTAAAAAGTCTGGTTCCATTGACTTACATTAAAATGAATTTATGAGTTGGCCTCTTCTGTGAGTTTGCCAATTTTGAAGATACCTGTTTTTCCTTTTATGTTTCCAAGTACATCACCATAACATCACCGTACAGTTCAATATTAATTATGCTACAGTACATTCTTCTATTAAACTACTTTAATGTCCTGGTACTTAAGTTGTTTATTGGTATTTGATGTGTGGTACAAATGTATCTTCATCAGTCCCATATATCAGAAGTTACATCAGAATATTTGGCAGGAAGTCTTGCTAATGTACCATAAAATTAGATAGAAAATTAAAGAGATATGAACCTAAAAATGTATGTGTAAATACTGCAGATACCATAAGAGGAAATTTTGTGTTAAATATAACCATTGGTATAAATGTGTTATGTAGTATGTAGTATATCTATCTATCTATCTATCTATCTATCTATCTATCTATCTATCTATCTATATATATATCTATATATCATTTATTTTACTGACTAGACAGAGAGAGAAAGAGAAAGTGGGAGGTGGGGGAAGGGTGGGAGGACACTTCATTACTCCATGCCTACCCACTGTATGCCTGTGGCTGACCATCGCATTGCACTGTGCCACACATCTGGTATAATATTATAAATCTCCTCTTCCAGTCGTCCTCTATTCCCACACTCCTTCCTTTAATGTACCTCCCCTCCGCTCCCCTTTCCCTTTGCTGTATGCTGCTGTTCGAGGTAAAGGTCAGCCTGGCCAGGTCATGACTGTGCATTTTAGAGCAGAAAGGGTGCAAGAGGTCAAACTGGTCAACTACCCACTGCCCCACCCCCTCACTACTACCTTCTCAAGATCAATGGTGCTTGACCCAATTCATCACGAGTCCCTCATACGTATAACAGCAGCGACATGGCATTTAACAGCTAACCCCTCCTGAGCCCCTCCAGCACTACTCTCTCGGTGGACTCTCCCGTACACTCTTTATAGGTCACTTTACACCTACTTCCCTGGTAAGGTCACAGCCCTCACTGCCCTAGGTGTTCACCTGTGGTCCTGGGTGATAGCTGGTTCCAGCAAAAACATGAAAAGTCTGTGTATGAGTGTGAAAGGGCATTGTGTAGTGGTACTGTATAGTAGAAGATATTACTATTTCTGCATTGGACCAAACACTGGATTCAAAACTTTTCTGTTATTAGACTGAGCTGCTGTAAACATGTGGCTAAAAACTATAAACATGTTATATTGGAAGCATTTCAGCGCCGTCTAAGGAAGAAAATGAGTTTCGGTTGTTGTTGATTTTTACTTTTTTGCACCATTTGAACTCAGCAGCTGCTGTTTACCCTGTGTGAAAGTTTCATGATGGATGGATCAACAGAAATGGGCCAAAATGAGCTTGGGAAACGTCTGGTTCCATTGACTTACATTAGATTTAAGTTGGGTTCTTGGCCTCACCTGTAAGGTTGCCATTTTGCATGAGAAGCAGATCGTGCAACCAACCTATGAGACTGAACTTCCTGGGTTTTTGGAGAAACATCCTTGCAGATATTTGCATAAACTGAACTGAAGTAAGTCGTTTCTGAAAAGAGGCTGTAATAAAGGTAAAGGGATTGTACAGTACCCGTCAATGGTCTAGACATGGCTACACATATAGCAGGTTCTCCTTCTGTGTATCTCAAAGCTTTACTGTAGAATAAAAGTGAGGACACCAAACTATGAAAATAGCCCTCATGGAATTATCCAGTCCACCTTAAAACCCTCCAGAGTGGAGCTGTACAGGAGGAGGAGCCAGCTTTCCTACCCTGCAGTGGAGCTGATAGAACAAGGTTTATTACTAAGCAGGTTTGGAGCGATTCTATTGGTCGGTCCATCATGAATATTCATCGGTCCATACAAAATCTATATTAGGCCCAAAAGAAATGGGTCAAAATGGTTTTTGGGGAAACCAGAAAGTCTGGTTTCATTGAATTACGTTAGAATCACGTTTTTTGGCCTCACCTGTGAAGTTGCCATTTTGGAGATACATGGTTTTCTTTGGACGGTGATAATTTGGTGGGACTGAAGTATGCCACGATAAAATCCCAGTAAAGTTCATTATAAAATACGACTACAATCAAACTAGTCATATGTCTTTACTTTGTTGTGTATTGGTTTTTGATGTGTGGTACAAATAGATCTCCATCAGTCCCATATATTTGAATATTTGAAATTTTTCTAATTTGCCATGATATTTGCTCCAAAGCTGAATCAATATGAACATAAATATATACATACATAAAATGAATGTTCAAATATCACAGGTACCATAAAGAGAACAATTGCTAACAATGTAGCATTCATATAGTTTATGGATTATTCATATGGATTACTTATTCATGGATTATGCCTTTTGCTGTGTTTTTGGATTTTCTACAATCATGACACAGTTTCCAATCTGCATCACTCCTGTGACCAGCTTAAACATAAACTCTGCAGATATCATTACGCAGTACCATGAAAACGAGTCTGAGCTCACTATTAGTCATACACCACTTCCCGCAGAGCCTGGGTTCTCTGACGAAGACCAGAGCTAAACAGTTCAGAGCCTCTTTAAACTATCTCTGTTGCTCATGCACAAGTTATGCCACATACATAATTACGATCGTCCAGCATTTATAAAAACCTAGCTCCGGTGAAAAGACCTGTGAGAACATAGAACTCGGAGAGCACCGTCAATTATTTAACTTCAGTCCAAATCAGCCATTAGAAAACAAACAAGGAAGAGGAACATCAAAGGGAAAGGATATAGAGAACACAGAACCCTCAGTAGCTGTAGTGCAAGACCTGGTTGACCATCGGAACCATCACTAGCAAATAAACAACACTGTTATCTCTGAGAGAGAGGAGGAACACTGAGCTCCACTCCTACTCCAGATCTGAGAGCTTCCACAGGTGTCTCTATCAGTCCACTGTGAGAAGACACCTCAACACTATGAAGGCCTGAAAGGATGTGTAGCTGTTGAAGAAGCTCCAGACCACTGGATGTGCTTACTGGTGCAAAAAGGAAGGAAAAGGAAGTCTCTTGAACAGAATGGAAGCTGTAGTAAAGTATTACACAGTGGCAGTCCAAAGTTTGAACACAGCCCCTAATAGCAGGTTCTCCTTCTGTGTATCTTAATGCTTCACTGTAGAATAAAATTAAAGACATCAAACTATAAAACACGGAATTATTCAGTCCACCTTAAACCCCTCCAGAGTGGACCTTTACAGGAGGAGGAACCAGCTTCCTTACCCTGCAGTGGAGCTGATAGAACAAGGTTTATTACTAAGCAGGTTTGGAGCGATTCTATTGGTCGGTCCATCATGAATATTCACTAACCTGAAAGGAGGACTAGAGCTTTTACACTGTGCAGAAAAAGAGATCAAAGTTTTTACACCACTAAATATATATTAGAGGTGGAGATATGGAGGAGTATCATACTGTGTACATCAGGAGTAGATGTGGTGTATCAGGATATGGACTGGTTCAGGCTCTCATCAGGTGGGGCTGTTCAGTGTACGACTGTAGAGACTATAAGATCAACAGCAACATCTGTTTATTTCGGTGTGTCTAAACTAATTTTAGTGTATGTGTATTTTTTCACACTGAAACATGAATAAGTTGTGTTTAAGATTTTAGATTTTGACTGGAAATAACAACAACAACAACAACAACAACAACAACAACAACAACAATAATAATAATAATAATTAAAATTACAAAAATGATAATAAATGTGGTCTATTCGAGTCTCATTCGAGTAGTATTCTAACAAGATATGAGAGTTTTATTGTTTCACAGTTTAAAAGCTGTACAGTCGGGTGAATAATGCTGACCGTCAGTGCATGACCAACCACTGTCCATTTCACACAGTTTATACGTCTGTTTGTGTGTGAAGAGAGATAGCGGAGGCTCTGATAAAGCGGTAACTCACCCCGTGCGAGGCCGAGAGCGTTTGATCCAGTGTACGGTCCATGACTCAATGACCGACCATGAGACACACACATACACACACACACACACACACACACACACACACACACACACACACACACACACACACACACATATGTATGCAAGCCCAGAAACCGTGTGAAATGGGTAGTGGTTGAAAACACACTGAAACGTGCCATGCATGGGAACCAGGGAGGGAAAAAGCAAACACACACTCACACACACACACACACACACACACACACACACACACACACACACACACACACACACACAGAGACACACACACACACACACACACTAAAGAGCTGAGCTACACACTCACAGGAAAACGACTCTGCCAGACATCTATGACTTCAGTGTGTCTGTATCTACGAGACACTGATGCAACATACCACACACTCAGGCACGCGCACATACATACGGCTTTATGCTCTTTAGTGTCCCTCTATGAATTTATATAAAATGTTACACAGTGTAGTTATCAATAAACAAACAAACAAACAAACAACAAATAAACAAAATAAATAAATAAACAATATATATATATATATATATATAAATATATATATATATATATATATTAAATAAATAAATAAATAAATAAATAAATAAATAAATAAATAATGTTTCCATGGCATTTGAGCTCAGCAACTGCCCTTTGTTTCATTGTGGAAATAATAAAACTGCTGCAAAAAAGTAGCTTCAAATAACTCTTTATAAATTTGACTTGTGAGGTAAAGTGTTTTGTTTTCTACTATAAAGAAGTTAATATTATAAAGATACTTGTCTTTCTTTTACAGTAACAGTACACATGCCATTCATTTCAGTTTTTATTAGGTACTATTAAAATGTTTTGTGTGTGTGTTTACTATTTAATATGGTCATTCAACATGAATAAACTAAAAAATGTCCCAGATAAATTCAGGTAAATTATCATTAAGCACCTCAAAGTTAGGGAGCACTTTATTCTCCTCGCATGAAATGCAGATTAACAGTGGGTTATACATTACAGTTCTAAAGGAAGATCAAAAGTAATGATAATAATAATATACTGTAATCCAATATTTGTTGTATATTTATAAAATTTACTTTAAAGACAATTAACTTTATAGGTTCAAACTCACTGGTATAGATACTTAGACGATTTGGTATAACAATTACAATTCTACAGTAATTCTATAATTATGGAATAGTTTAACACTGAAGATTCACAAACATGATATGGATGGATACATATATATATATAAATAGTAATGGTAATATAAAATTCATTTTATATTTTTCCCTATTTGAAACATGCCTCTCATATCCTATGGTAGATAAAAGTATCAATGAATTACTATCTATACTGTAATATTTATTTATATGATTTTTCATTTGCCAAAATTGTGCCATTATTATTGTAAAATATAACACTTATTAATGTTAAATTAATATAACCTTTGTTTTCTTCTATGGCCAATAGAGGAGCAATAATGAGTTTATTTTTATGGATTAGTATTTTGCTCCAGTATATACAGTATAAGGTATTTATAGGTGGCATTTATAGATGTAACGCACACACACACACACGTACGCTGAGAGTCCTGCTGAAGATGCTTATATACTGCATCACTGTACTGCAAATACCAGAATTACCATTTTGGCGAAAAATATTTTGAGCTGAAATATTTACATAAATTTCAGAATTCTTGGCATGTCCTGCTTTTTCTGTGAGGCCGTTTTTGAATATTTCTTCTTTTTATTTGTCATTTTTTGTTTTAAATCTAAATTCTGAAACTTGTAAACGTAAAGAATCACAGATGCAGAATGTGGTCTATGGACCCTGCTAGACAAACATGCTCATGCGGAATCAGTTCTGATGACCTCAGTAGAAAATACATATCTACAGTGAGAGGAACATGAAGAGATGTTGGCATCAGGTGATCATAGTACAAGCTCCATCATACACAGTACACACTCCAGTCAGAACCTCGTATCGCGTTTTCATTGGCTAGCTTTTTTAACGTTCATTGCTCTTCATATCGTGTGTGGCTTTAATAAAGAATGAGCTAAAAAAATGGCCCCAAATTAATTAAAAGTAAGTGTAGTTATATTGACTTACAGTAAAATAAATAAAAGTATTTAGTATTTTTTGCCTACTTCTATATAGAGAGTACCATATATACAGTGTAGATAGTACCACAGCAAAATTTTACATATATGTTTATACGTTTATTTGTATATGTAAAATTTACATTATTATTTATTTATTTATATAGCAAGACTTACTTTTTTACATAATTTTGGGCCATTATCTTTAAGCTAATGTGAGGAAAAGTCAACTTAAAAAAGAAATTTGTATTTCCATTGACATTAAAATACATTTCCAGTATATTAGTGCCTTCTCCTGTGCCTTCTCCTGTGGCTATGTAAATAATATATACATTTTATATAAAATGTTTATATATATATATTCCACAGGATAAGTAAAAACATAAGTCAATGTAACCAATCTTCAGACACACAAAAAAAGAAATAAAAAAAAATCATGCATAAAATCAAAAGCACAGAAACACTTCCTGTGAAACTTCAAAGAAACTCAAAACAGCAGTGACACATAAAAGTAATTCAAATAAAAGTGGCAGGAGAAAGTCATTATTGTCCGTGTGGCTAAGGATGAGATTACATTGGATTAGAGGAATTTTTGCATTGCAAATGAAAGCTGGTGAAATCAATAAACTGCGTTCAACTCAATATACAAACTAATTAAGCGGTAATATAATCAAGGCAGAATAAGGTGGTGGTGGAGGTGGTGGTGGTGGTGGGGGGCGGTTCAGCTCTTTTAGAGGAGAGGAAAAAAATCCAATCAAAGCTTTTTATGTTAAAGATAAAATCTCAAACGATCTCTCTTTGTACAAATGATGACCCGGGCTTTGTGCTGGTTTAATAGAGGAGCCTTGTCTTAAGAGGGTGCATTCAATGTGCATATTCTAATCAATATGAATTACATAGGCTCTTATCTATGGCATCGTCTCCAGACAGCTAAACTAATTAATGTTTTATCGAGTGTTTTAACTCAATTATTTTCCAAAGTCAAAGAAAGGCGCCGAGAAATGTTCGGCTTTGTGGGGCGAGAGGCTGGCTGTTCTTCAGCGCCGCTTCAATAAGCATTAAGCTTCTTGAATAACATTTTCAACACTTAGCCGTGGCTATATAACTACAGCTTATAGCGATCCGTATAAAGACACGCTAGGCAAGTGTTAGACGTCAACATTTCTGAAGTAGGATCCACTGGAGTGGTGGAAACGTTGATCTGATAGCCCCTTCCATTATGACTGTTTGCTTGAAAGAGGAATTCCAGCAATTTTCCAAGCAAGTTTCTGCATAACTAGATTACTATAATGTAAACGAGTGGTTTAGCTCAGGAGACACGTATGGAATCTGTATAGTGCCCTATGGTGGTGATAGGAACCAGACGTCCGAAGCATTTAAAAGGTAACTTGGCTGATTTTTGGAAATATTTACATAATTAACCAGTTAAAATGTGGCGGTTTGGTAAGAAAGGCTTTGTTCCATAGACACTTACCAATTCAGAATTCTTCACAGTGGTGTTGATAGGAACCAGATGTCCGAGCTCCCTCACAGAACGTTAATGTAACTCTGTAGCCTGTTTTGTGATAAAGCTTTGGCCTCAAACGGATTTTAATCAGTTTATTTTCCACTGTTCATGGTGGAGGGATACATGAAAGGCATTCTAAGGCAAAGTAGTCCCCATAGATTTACCACTATTTCAGATTTACCACCATCATCCCACACGTGGAGGTTCACTGGTGGTTCCATAAACTGGCTATATCTGTGTTGTAGACATCTGGACCCCTGGTTCCCATCACCACCACTATAGATGTGAGTTTCACATCAGACCACTCTGTATGGCTTTGCTTAGATCTCAAACACTGGCTTAAGTCAAGACTATGTCACTGCTAACCCAACACGCCAGACGTCTCGGTATGGAGCTGTAGAGGTTCCTAATGGTGTCCTGTGATAATCCATCCCATGCAGCTTGAACATCCTCACACAGTTCCTGCAGATGGTGCGGTAGGGGTGGAGGTGGAGGGACACCAGGTCTTCTGGACGTGTGACAACAAACCGTCCATCTTGGTGCTGACCACGGTGCCTCCACACACGGATTCGTTGGGTGTCTCCACCAAGACTAAAGCGGGACTCGTCACTGAAGATGACCCGCCGCCATTCTGAGTCACTCCATGACGGTCTGGTACGACACCACTGCAGTCTTTGGCGACACTGAAGGGCCGTCGTTGTAATGGTGTGCTAGTATGCAGCCCAGCCGCTTGTCAAGGATGACTCGGGATGAATCATGGAGGCAACACAACTCGCTGCATATCCGCACTCGTGGCTGTTGGGTCAGTCAGGTACAGAGATTAGCCCCGTCCTTGCTTATGCCTTATGTACAGCCAGGTGTCAAACTTCAATCAATCATGCACATGTCTCACGATGTCAAACAAGTTTCATATCTGTTGGTTGATTGATGGAGAAGGCTGGGTGAAGCTATTTGTGCAGCTATTTTTTTGATGGTAAGTGTATATAATATATTTATTATATATATAAACATAAATATATTTTAAATCCATTCATGGTGGTCTGTTAAGCCCCCTAATACACCTAATTTACTTCAACTTTATCATTTTCATGATCGCCAGTAAAAACCCACATAACACATGCAGGTTAACTGGTCATTTTGGATAATACAGAGAACAGCTGTAGACATCTGGAACCCTGGTTGCCCACCCAACCTGTTAAGAAATCCGAGCCAGTAAACTTTTCTGTACTGTATTAATTTAAACCGCTTTGAAAGACTTCAGTTCGTCGTTACCCAGCCTCTAAATAAACTTCACACAATGAGCAAAGCTTCATAAAGCCCATGTTCATAACACACACTATAACACAGTGCTAAATGTGTTGTTTCGCGTTCATACCGGCTCAGGAAAACCCCCAGCACGCATAC
>JAMWET010003323.1:175000-190000 GCA_024036415.1 Prochilodus magdalenae | reverse complement strand
ACCATACTGTGTACATCAGGAGTAGATGTGGTGTATCAGGATATGGACTGGTTCAGACTCTCATCAGGTGGAGCTGTTCAGTGTACGACTGTAGAGTCTATAAGATCACCAACACCATCCAGTTAGCCAGGTGTGTCTGAGCGTTTGTAGTATTCTCCAGAGTAGGAATCCTGTTTTCAGGGTTTAAAGTTCAGTCTTAGTAGTTGGTGGAACTTTCTGCCTCACACCATCCCACTAATCCCAAACACCTTGAGTGTTGTTGAGGTTCTGGACTCAGTCCATTGTTCTGAGAACACCTGCAGCTTCTTTGTTTGATGGGTCTGTCTCCTTATCTCAGTGAGGAGCTTCTTCAACAGCTACACCTCCTTTCAGACCTCCATACCATTGAGGTGCCTTCTTACAGTGGAAGGATGGACAGAGACACCGGTGGATCTTCTCAGATCTGAAACAGGAGTGGACGTTGATAGAAAGCTTTACATGGTGGGTTAAAGGCAGTGTTGGTGTTAGCAAGGAGTCCATGGTTGTTTTTTTGAACTCCAGGTTTGGAAACTTTACCCTTCCATATCACCACTGTCCAATCAAACGACTGCAAGGTGGTCTCTAGCTCTCACAATCCCAACCAGTACAGACAGACCCATAAAGCACATGCACACACCCACACAAACATGCACATACACACACACACTCAGCAACAGCGGCGAGCACGGACAGTCCAGTTTTCCGACCAGCTGTATCAACTGAATCCTTGCCGTTTAACTGTCTCTCAGTCGGCGTTTTCACATACGGCTGTGTTTTACAGTACTGCTATCACAGTGAGGATACTGGCAACCGGCCTCTTCTTAAAGCACTCAGGCCAGACCTTCCTCTTTACAGGTTCCTGGGACGTCCCGGGCCTGGACGAGGATTCCTCTGCTTTTCTCCACTCCCTAATTACTGCAGAGCCCGGTCTGAATGGAGCTCGGGAAGCAGAGAGCTAATTAAACGGCTCTTGTGGAGCGCCCTTGCACGCATTCACACTGTATGATTCATTAGTGCCTACCGGGAAGAAAAGAGGGGATGAAAATAAAGCGCTAGAATGCTTTAGGAGAAGTGAGCCTTGTCTGTCTGTAGCTATCTGGATGCTTATGGGTGGGATATGCTATAAGGAAATTCAGCTGTGTCGGTTTGCTGCTGTATGGAGTTAACCCCCTCAACTCCAGACATGGCTCTCCAGGTGAGCTCAAGACACGATTCTCCTAGTGAAAAAGCAGATGAGGCAGATGTACCATGTGATAGCAGAATGTCACATGTATGAAAAAAAAAAAAGTATTATATATATATATAATATTACATATTACATTACATATTTATTATATATATATATATATATATATATGTATATATATATATATATATATATATATATAAATATAAAATAAAACAGGATATTGCATGTTTAAGGGGCATCCAGGAAAGGCCTTGTTGGTTGGTTGGTTGTGTCAGTGATTAATCCAGCATCTTAAGAACCGTGTTGTTGTAAGGGAGATCAGGAATTTCAGTGCATCATCTACAGTGCATAATAAGCTCACCTGATACCTAACATCATCTAATACCTCCATGAGCACACGTAAAATCTGTGATTTCAATTGGGATGGACTTGTATGGAAATACATATATACTTGAACATCCAGCTGTGTACTTATTTATCTGTATTTATTTATCTATTAATTTATTTATTTATCCATACTGAACATCTTTGCTAGGCAATTTGGCTGTTACCTGAACATTAAGCTGCTATTCTCCCACCTGCACTGTATATATATATATATATATATATATATATATATATACACACACATATATTCTTATACTGCACTGAAGAAGTTATTCTGTTATTCTGCACAACCCTATATTGGTATACTGACAATAAAGTTGAATTGATTTGAATTGAATATCATCTATTAGTTTATTACTATGTAACTACTTATATTAGTGGTGTAATTACATTTACCTAGAGTAGTAAAACAGCAAAGAGTTATGGTTATGTGCATTAATATCAGTAACTGAAGCTAAACACAAAAGCCAAACTAAATTTAACTCCAGCTGTTGGCAACAGCATCATCAGTAGCTGTTCTTTGCCAAGTTTTGGTGAATGTTTTTTGGCGTAATTGACCACCGTGGTGTAATTTACACGTCCATTTCCAAAAAGGTTGGGACAAATGGAAACAGAAAGCAGTGATTTCCATATGTACTTTAACCATTAACCACGTGTTTGAGCAAAATTCTCCAAAGAAAAATAAAAAATAAAACTATGGGTACCACTTTAGAATAAGGCTACCGTTACTAAGGATTTAGATGGTTTATTAATAGGTTACTATTGGTTATTAGTTAGGTCATAAATACTTTACAAGTTATTAATAAGCAGTTATAACACATTATTAAAAAGAGCTCCTCCATATGGTGCACGTGAATATGTATTGAAGCTGAGAGGGTTATGTGGACTGATGGGAAAGACAAAGTAAGATTAGTAAACATCAAAACCTAAGCTTTAACAGTATAAAAGTATGTGTGTTTACTGTTAGGCCAATAACAAGTCACTGCTGCCCATCTTATTTGTGTGTTTAACTGTTTATTAATGCAACTGCTTATTAACTGTAACTGCTTATTATGGCCTAATTAATAACCATTAGTAAACTCATTTTAAACCATCTATAAACTCTTTATAAAGGTAGCCTTTTTTTTACAAAATTATGCAATGTTTAATAAGGACCTAATACCGTGTAATACCTCCACAAGCACCAGTAACAGCCGTGATTGGATTTGGCATGACCTGGACAAGTTTCTAGGTGTAGGTAGACAGTAGAAGACTGGAGTTGAATCAGTTGGAGTTGAATTAATTTGGGCTTAATGTGCTACATAACTAGTGACAGTATTAAATCAGTGGAATGTAGAGATGTGTTAGAACCTGTAATACTTTTCGAGTCCTTGATTCCTCGTTTGAGCAAAACCGGTAATGCTGCTCTGGCTCTCTCTGAATATGAGTCTCAGCCACAAGCATGCAGGTAGTTGACTACTTAGTGATCTTGTAATTTAAAGGACCCATACAGGTTAGAAGAATATGTCGTCGCTGCTTAAGAAAAATTTATATCTCCAAATGTCAACTTTACAGAAGAGGTAAAAAGCTAATTGAGTTTTAATGGAAGTCAATGGAACCAGACTGGCTTCCAAATAATTTCCTTTGGTCCGTTCATTATAAAACTTTCACACAGTGTAAACAGCAGCTGCTGTGTTCAAATGATGCACTAAAGTAAAAAACAACAAAATTGAATATACATTTTGTACATTTCTTTTCCAATGTAAACTTATTATTTATCTAACATAATATGTGGGCTCTGCAAAAGATATCAAACATTTTATATGTTTTGATGTTTGCAGAGAAATGCCACAGTTATGCTTGTTATATGTAGAGGGTTCATTTTCAGTCAGCAGTATATGTCTTTCAACTGGAACCAGTGTTCAAACATTTCCATACAACTGTATGGCTAAAATCAGATTTTTGAATCCATAGAGAAAACAATGTCCTAGCCTTCTAATGTCGGCAGATGAAACTAGCATGTGTAAAACTTTTGGTAGTTATTAGTATGCAACGCAAGTAGTTACATACATGTAAATGTTCAGTCTACAAAAGTGTCCCCTAGCTGGTGCCGCTCCATGCCTTTCTGTTTATGTGTGCATGTGTGGGGGTGAAACGTTCCTCTGTATGTGATTTCATTCACCTCTCATACTCAAGAGATTCGCTTTAGCTTTAAGAAAAAAAAGGAGAAAAAAAAAGGGGGGTTCGCTTCATTCAGCCGGCCACCAGCGCTGAATATAACCGCGCTCAGCCTCGCCGGGCCGAATTCACGCTTCAGCTGCCCGCGATAAAGGCCGGCCCAGGCCCAGGGTAGGCTGCTGCCCGTGAGGGGCCCTATTGAGAGTGAGCTCCGTTTCATACAGTGCCACTTACAAGCGAACGTTTTCATTAGCGACGCTGAACGCATTAACCTCGCGTACCACCCAATTACTCCCAATCACAGAGCGATCCGCCCCGGAATGCAGTCTCAAAACGTTGTCATGCAATATCGAGAGAGAGAGAGAGAGAGAGAGAGAGAGAGAGAGAGAGAGAGAGAGAGAGAGAGAGAGATGGGCAGATAGGATAGACAAAACGAATAGACGAAGAGACGGATTATTGCAATACACTAACACCCATCACTGTGAACTGATTCCAGATCCATTCATTCTGAACACCACTGATTCTCACTGGGTACAGAAATTTCCCTTTGGCGTTCCGAATTTGGTGGCCATTTACCAACGTCAAGAAAAGCTGGACTAGACAAGTGATTCCCCTATCTACTCACTATCTCTCCCTCCATCTCTCTCTCTCTCTCTCTCTCATTCTACCTGGGAAAATGTAGCGAATCTCCATTCATATTTAATTACGACCTCCTGACGTCATTCCAGAGTAGAGTTACAGAAACGTAGAAGTCAGGCTAGAATTACATTAACATATTCGCTGTTCAACCCCAACATCTTATGATGGTCTACGTCACAACCTGGCAAACGTTCTGGAGTGGTCAAGAGGCGGGTCGGTTTACTGAAAGTGATGCAAAGGATGTACTTCGATTCAAAGGTATATCTTATCCACACATCCCATCAACACCATTCTCAAATATTAACGTTCGGCAGTAGTCGTGTTGGTGTAACTCACTTCATCCATGTGGAAATGATGGAGACGGTTGAATCCAATTCATTCGTTGCACGCTATTTGGTGTATAACAGATGATTTCCCACCCCCACACTACACTACCCTGACTTGAAGGCGATCCTCTATCAGGGGAAAGAACACCGGCCTGTCAATATTAAATATCTGAGATGTTTTACGGCCTGAAGTGTCACAGGACGCTGTGTTGAATTGCACTGGATGGCTTCTCGGGGAGTTGGGTGATAGCATTGGAGGGATTTGAGTTATGCGGTAAGGAGGATAGATTATCTTGGCAGATAACCTTACCTGGGTCAGCACTACCTGTCTCTATGACCAGGTAAGATGACACCTGGGGCTCATGTCTCAATCGATGTATAACACTGGTAAATGTAGTATGAGCCACAGTGGGGTAAATTCATCAATGTAACGATTGCTCAGCAATGTGGACTTTGGCTGAATCGTAGTGGAGGCGTGCAGTCCGAGCTCATTCAGTGTTGATAACTGAGTTAAACATCATTGACTTACCAAATACTCTCAGAGACTCGTGCTTTTGGCAGTTCATGTCTTTAAACTGGGGGTTTCAGCTGAGAGACTTTCAGAGTCCAGCACATTTTGGCAAATATGTGAAGTCCTTAACTGAGGAATTGAATCAGGTGTCTTGGATCTTGTTCTTGTCTACCTAAGGGTTCTTACTACAGTGTCTTCTATATAAACCAACTTCATTCTCATTTCCAGACTTCTTTACTGAAACCTTTAAGCTAAAAATGATTTTTTAATTCAGTTTTGCTTTCTCTTGTATCCTTGACGTTTTATAGATACAGCAACAGTATCTCAAAAGCTTTTATGTTATGAGCAGTGCCTTCCACTGGTATAAGTCCAACAGCTATTTAAAATGGCTTCATTGTTTATGAGTTTGATTGTACTCTGAAGTTTTGAGACAGATTTTATATTTCACTGAACAAATAAAAAAAATGCTTTTCTTAGAAAACACAGGTACGACATCAAACACATATTTGTTGTTGTATGTTGTATTTTATGTTTACGTGGACATTTTGTTTATTATAAAGCGCAATGACCACTGTCATATGGGAAACACTCGAATATTGAAATTTGTAGAATTTTACAGTTTCTGAAATCATGAATTTAACTGAACCAAAATTTGAAACAACAATTTCACAAGTTAATATTGCATGTTATTGGCTTGTTACTTGTTGGCTTATTGGCTTGGCTTGTCTCATATATATATATACATATATATATATATATACATATATATATATATACATATATATATATATATACATATATCTCATAATTTTCATTTTTAGGAGGTTAAAATATTTTAAAAACTTGAAAAATAAAGTAAACTGATCATATTAAGTGTTGATGTAATATCCAGTATTATATTCACGTTGAAACTCTGAACATCTGAACATCTGAACAGCATTTGAGTTCAAATTCAGTAAATTATATTACATGCACACAAACAGACAGAGCTGAGTCTCTCTCTCTCTTTCACTCTCACTCACTTCTCTCCATCATTTCTCCTTTCATAGTTTCTCTCGCTCTCACTCTCTCTCTTACACTTTCCATCACTTCCGTTCCCTCCTTTTCTCATTTCAGTCTCTGTCTGTCTCTCTTTCTCTCTCTGTCTGTCTGTCTGTCTCTCTGTCTGTCTCGCTGTCCCTCTGTCTGTCTGTCTCTCTTTCTCTCTCTGTCTGTCTGTCTGTCTGTCTCTCTCTCTGTCTGTCTCTCTCTGTGAATTTCTGTTTCACGTCTCTTTCTTTCTGTCTCTCTTTCACTTTTTTTCATCTGTCTTTCTATTTGTCTCTTACTCTGTCTTCTACTTTTCCCACACTCCCTCTCTCTCCCCTTACCTTTTCTCTGTTCTCTCTTTTAATCTCACTCTTTTGTGTGTTTCTCTCTCTCTCTCTCTCTCTCTCTCTCTCTCTCTCTCTCTCTCTCTCTCTCTCTCTCTCTCTCTCTCTTTCTCTATTTCTCTCTCTCTCTCCTTTATCTCCTGCCTCTCGTCCATATCTACCTGCATTTTTTTCTTCAAAGCAAGTCTTCTTTCTCTTCTGTTTTCTGTGTCCAGTCTTCAGTCTGTCCCCACACTCTCTCACTCCTTTACTCTGAGAAACGAGTGCCTCAGCACATCTTTGGGACAGGAATTCAGCAACGTAATCAAATAGCTTGAACAACAGTTTAGAGACCCCTTCCCTGCTCCGGACCTACACACACACCCACCCACACTACCACACACAAACGCACACACGCAGCTCTGGAACTGAAAGGTACAGTTGTAACTTACCCTGATTAGGACTTTATTGATGACCGCTGACATTCAGCATGCTGCAGTATGCTGCCCGATGATGTCTGTGTAGTAATGAAGCATATGAGGCTCAGTCAATTCCATCTGCAGCCTTTACTGCACGCGGATTGATTATGTGGTAAAGGAGCTGAGCTTTTAATGAGGGTTAATGCAGGTGGACTCGGCCTGTATGCTGCAGGACAAACCCAGAACCAGGATTCCAAATATAGAGCTAAGTCAAAACCCCTGTACAAAACTGTGTATGTACGTACGACAAATATGTATATTAAGATATAGCTGTTATTTGCATGATGTGCTGGAAGAACTTGGTTTTGTTTGCTGGGCATGGCAAGGATGGAAGGAAGGAAGGAAGGAATAAAGAAAGGAAGGAAGAAAGAAAGAAAGAAAGGAGAAAGGAAAGAAGGAAGGAAGAAGGGAAAGAAGGAAGGAAGGAAGGAAGGAAGGAAGGAAGAAAGGAAAGAAAGAAAGAAAGAAAGAAAGAAAGAAAGAACAAAAGAAAGAAAGAGAGAAAGAAAGAAAAGAATGGAAGAAAGAAAGAAAAAAATGGAAGAAAGAAAGAAAGAAAGAAAGAAAGAAATGAAGGAAGGAAGGAAGGAAGGAAGGAAGAAAGATAGAAAGGAAGAAATAAGAAAGAAGGAAGAAAGAAAGAAAGAAAGAAAGAAAGAAAGAAAGAAAGAAAGAAAGAAAGAAAGGAAGGAAGGAAGGAAGGAAGGAAGGAAGAAAGAAAGAAGAAAAAAAGAAAGAAAGAAAGAAAGAAAAAAAGAAAGAAAGAATGGAATGGAAGAAAGAAAAAAGAAAGAAAGAAAGAAAGAAAGAAAGAAAGAAAGAAAGAAAGAAAGGAAGGAAGGAAGGAAGGAAGGAAGAAAGAAAGAAAGAAAGAAAGGAATGAAGAAAGAAAGAAAGAAAGAAAGAAAGAAAGGAAGGAAGGAAGGAAGGAAGGAAGGAAGAAAGAAGAAAAAAAGAAAGAAAGAAAGAAAGAAAGAATGGAATGGAAGAAAGAAAAAAGAAAGAAAGAAAGGAATGAAGAAAGAAAGAAAGAAAGGAAGGAAGGAATGAAGAAAGAAAGAAAGAAAGAAAGGAAGGAAGGAAGGAAGGAAGGAAGGGATAATCAGCTGATTAAATGGTCAGCCGTTTCCTGGCCTCCAGGAGGCTCAGTATTTACAGGTGCCTTCGTAGCTTAGCTAATCGATACACCAAATCCGTCCAGGAGCCGGAGCAGACCTAGAAGTCAGGAACTGTGCCCATGTTCCTCTAACAGCGTTCCAGTAACCAGTATATCACCAACATCACTGAACCCGCTTCCTCTTCATCCTGACCCTATAGATGATTTAACTGCCCAGAGGAACTGGCGTTTGGGCCTTCACCAGTCTCTTTGCCTGCCACTGCTGTCGTACAGTCATGTAGTAGTAATAGACTCATGTGAGTCCGGTAAGTGCTCAGTGCTCATCAGCACTCTCTGAATTC
Organism: Prochilodus magdalenae; assembly: GCA_024036415.1. Classification (NCBI taxonomy): domain Eukaryota; kingdom Metazoa; phylum Chordata; class Actinopteri; order Characiformes; family Prochilodontidae; genus Prochilodus; species Prochilodus magdalenae. The sequence continues at coordinate 181,484 of JAMWET010003323.1, read as the reverse complement.
TGGTCTTCCAGGTCTGAGCATTTAATTATGCAACATATCTCAGATGCTTGTGTTACACGCACGTGTGGTTAGGTGCCACTATGTTATGCAGACGTCAGCTATGATGATTCAGTGTCATTAGTCCATATACTGTGACTCATCCGGGAAACATATCCTACCATAGAAATTACCAGAGAGTCAATTTATCTGATCCCCAAGGCCTCGGGTGGTAGGTGATGGGCTGGAAAGTGTTTAATGGGCTTTTATGATATTAAAATCACCTTTATTATGTATAAATGGACTTTGATCAGTTATCAAGTATAAACAAGTATATGTACAAGAACAAATGGTGACTATAAATGTGATGTTGTATCTTGTGTACTGAAAGTTGTTGTAGGGTCAAAATGAACTGAATGCAGAATATGGCAAAATGTTAACTTTCCAGGAGAGGGCAAAAATGATATATATGTAATATATATGTGTATATTATTCAATGTAATAATATATAATATAAAATTTCAATGTGAGTCAATGGAACCAGACTTTTACCCAAGCAGCTGTGGGCCATTTCTGTTTGCTTGTTCATCAAGCAAGTGCAACCTGCTGTGTTCAAATGATGCATGTTCATATATATGGAGAGAGAGAGAGAGAGAGAGAGAGAGAGAGAGAGAGAGAGAGAGAGAGAGAGAGGGAGAGAGAGAGAAAGAGAGAGAGAGAGGGAGTGAGAGAGAGGGAGAGACAGAGAGAGAGAGAGAGAGAGATAGAAAGAGATAGAGAGATAGAGAGAGAGAGAGAGAGAAAGAGATAGAGAGATAGAGAGAGAGAGATAAAGAGAGAGAGAGAGGGAGGGAGAGAGAGAGGGAGAGAGAGGCAGAGAGAGAGAGAGAGGGACAGAGAGAGAGAGAGAAAGAGAGAGATATATATAGAGAGAGATAGAGAAAGAGAGAGAGAGAGAGATAGAGAAAGAGAGAGAGAGAGAAAGAGAAAGAGAAAGAGATAGAGAGATAGGAGTAGAGGGAGAAGATGAGGAAGAGTAGAGATGAGAGAGAAGAAATAGATAAGAGAGAGGAGAGAGAGAGAGAGAGAAGTAGTAAGAGAGAGAGAGAGAGAGAAAGAGAAAGAGATAGAGAGAGAGAGAGAGAGATAGAGATAGAGAGAGAGAGAGAGAGAGAGAGAGAGAGAGAGAGAGAGAGAGAGAGAGAGAGAGAGAGAGAGAGAGAGAGAGAGAGAACAATCTAAAACTAAAATGTCAAAAGCCTCCACCCTCCACCGCAGACCCACCATGTCCCAACCCCATAGATCTCAAACTAGAGAAGGAAAGTGAAAAAAAGGAAACAGAGAAAGAAGAGAGAAAAGGAGAAAGATATAAAATAAAAATCTTATAATAAAAATAAAATAAATGGAGAGAGGAGAAAAACAACTGGGCCTATGTCAAAAAATTAATTACCTTGAGCAAAATCACCTGCCAATGGAAAAGGAAAAAATTCATTAAGATAGGTAACTATATCTATCTGTTGACATTAAAATAAATAAATAAATATATATATAAATATATATTTATTTCTAGGTTAATGATTTCACTCACCAAAGCATCATATTATATGCAGTGTTCACAAGGCTTTAAATCTGGGCTTACTCTCCTGGTTCAGACCAGACTTTCCCATCATTGATCTATTGAACATTAACCTGGTGGGTGTGAGGCGTTTCCATTAATGCTAAGTGTCATGGTCACCAAAACTAGACAAGTTAATCGTCCAGCCAACCAATGGAGGCTTTTATTTCAATTTTCTAAAACCAAGAAAAACTCTAATTCATCCTTCACACCTTCTTCACGTCTGTACCAACTACCACAGTGAGATCTACTCGTCAGTAGAGCTGGTTTCAGACCTACAGGCCTCTACCAGCCGCCTTACTGCATCCTGGAAAAGACAGCTAAACCCCGTATCTTGATCTGTTTTCTTTTTTTTCCAAGCCCATACGGTAATGCTGGAAAAAACACAGCAGCAGAGTGTTCAAAACAGCGCTATCGGGACCTACATCTCGCTTCCCACGATTCCGAGGTGACTAAAAGGGGCCAGGGCCATTTACACTGCGCGCATACATATTCATGCGGACAGGACCTGTCACTCTCCGTGCTGCTGTTCATCACACTCGGGTTAATTATCAATCTGCGCTGCCAGCCAGAAGTTTGGTTAGAGAGAGAGAGAGAGAGAGAGAAAGAGAGACAGAGAGAGAGAGAGAGAGAGAGAGAGCGCTAGTCAGGAAGGGTATGGAGAAAGTTTAAGGTAGTGTCTGGGACTCTTACAAGCAGCCGGAATTAAACGATCACAGCAGGTATGCTCTTAAAAACGAGGACTCCAGAAAGAAGCATCCACTGAATGCCATGCCCTCTAAAGCGCTTCCTCTGTGGGCACTTCAGTTTGAGTGGAAATTTAAGGGGTCCATAATGCAAAACCAAATTTACCCAGCATTTTAAAAAAATTTTCTGTTTCTCTGTTAGGCCTGAACCTGCGTGTTCCGGTATTCGTTCATCGGGTAGGTTTCCTTTTTTAATTTTGGGTTTGGGATTTGGATTTGGGTTATTAACATTTCCCCTTAATTTGTTCAATAAAGGTGACCTGCAAAATAGTTCGGCCAGACAGACCCAAAAGCAAATAGGATGGAAACGATAGCTAATCTTCTATAAGATGGGCAATTTCATCGATGACAGTTTTCAAACAACTGAGTCTTTGGAGTAGGCCCCGTCCTGGGTCCAGGTCTTGAAGCATTCAAATCCTAGGTAGGGCAGACAACAGGATCGGGGGCCAAACTGGTGGTCAAAGGAGAATAAAGAAACATTGGCACCTGAAAACGGTGAAGCATGAGCGCTAGTTGAATCCTTGATCTTTGATTGGCCAGAGTAAAGAATGAATGAGTGGCGTAGCATTGGAGTCTTCCTGGCCGAACGTGCACTAAAGCTTTCATTTCAGGTTGGTGGTGGTAAGAGAATGAGGTAATACTGTCCTGCACTCCTCTATGTGTGGCTTATTCATCCCCTATTTCTCCCATAGACTACCCTTTGTTTTAAGCAACACCTGCAAACGGTTAGCCACAAGCTTTAGCTTGAATGATTCACATTTCCCCACAGTACGCAGAGATGGTGTTGTTGTCGCACGAGCCCTGTGGCTGTCTTGGATGCTCTGATTGATGTTCTGACCTGCTGTCAGGTACGCAAGCTGTCCATGCCAGTGCCGGGAGTTTTACTGAATTGGTCATTTGGCACAATTCTGAGGAGAATTCCTGGTAGACTGGGATTATCCCACTGCTGGTAGACCCATATGACCGTACGCTTCTACCTGCAGATTCAGCTACTTCCTTCACACTATGGTCTTTGGCCACGCCCACATGCAGTCCCTCCTTTTAGCCAATCATTAACATCTGCTCTGGAGCGTTTTCCACACATGGAACGAGACACTCCCTGCACTGTAGCACCTCTTCCCAATCTATGAATCCCGTCACTCACACCCCGCAGGGATTTATCATCCTCGTGAAGCGCCATCTGCAGGAGCCTGGAGTTACTACCACCTTAAAACACAAGGTGAATATGTTTTATATAGAGGGCTTGTATAGAGCTTATATGCTAAATGGAAAATTGATGATGTTCAGTCTGGGTTATTCTGCACATGAACATCAGTTAGAAGAACTGTACACAGGCTGCATCATCAAAAACTGAATATTGTCCTCACCTTTTGGTAAGAAAAGCATTAGATGTGGTATGTAAACATTAATGTTTCACCGTAGCAACACAAGCAGCCTCGTTTGGCTTCGCTGTTTACATGATGTCGTGAAAGCCACTGTGTCTACATATGTCCGCCTATTCTGCCTATGGGGGTTTAGCCCCACCCATTCACACTTTGGAATGAAGTGCTATAAAGGAAAGACAACTAGAACAGAGCTCATTTACATATATCAGCCAAATCACATGCTTTGTAGATTTAAAAAAAAAGTGAAAATAAGTTAACACATCCTCTACAGAGAACAGACTTCTAACACTTCCAACTACTGTCTGTTATTGTTATAGTGTTATCTTACTCATTCTGATATTTCAGTGTGCTCTCTGTGGTGATAACTAGGGATATGTGGATATACTTATGGATATAGAGTACCAGTCAAAAGTTCAGACACGGCTCCTCATAGAAAGTTCTCTATATGATTATTTTAATGTTTTACTTTAGAATGAAAGTGGAGACACTCATGGGACTATCCAGTCCACCTTAAAACCCTCCAGAACGGACCTTTACAGGAGGAGGAACCAGCTTTCTGAACCATTTCCTAATCCACTATATTGCTTGTGGTTAATGTTGCACCACTGACCATATTGGAGCACTGTGTAGTTGTACTGTAGTCCATCTGTTTCTCTGTATACTGTATTACCCTGTTCTTCAATGGACAGGACCCCCACGGAGCAGGTATGATGTGGGTGGTGGATCATTCTCAGCACTGGAGTGACACTGACGTGGTGGTGGTGTGTTGGTTGTGCTGTGCAGATCAGACACAGCAGTGCTGCTGGACACTTCAGTGTCACTGCTGGACTGTGAATCATCCTCCAACCAAAACTATCCTGGCAACAGCGTCCTGTGGGTAGCATCCTGTGGGCAGTGTCCTCCCATGGGCAGTATCCCTAGGGCAGGGTCCTGTGACCACTGATGGAGGACTAGAGGATGACCAACACTGCACTGTGCAGCAGCAGATGAGCTATCGTCTCTGACTGTCCATCTACAAGGTGGACCAGCAAGGTGGAGTGTCTAATAGACTGGACAGTGAGTGGACACAGTGTCTAAACACTCCAGCAGCACTGCTGTGTCTGATCCGCTCACACCAGCACCACACACACTAACACACCACCACCACCATGTCAGTGTCACAGCAGTGCTGAGAATGCTTCAACATCCAGCTATTGGCATTTTCCGCTTCTCGCAACTCAAGTAATCCCCAACCAAGTCAGTGATGTTGACGTCTGGACCCTGGAATGGCCAGCTTATTGTTCTGGGGGCACCAGTGGTTTAAGTACTGTTGGTCTGGTGGTGATGGTTTTGGTGGTCAACCAGGTCTTGCATAATTGTGATGGGGTCTTGCTTTCTCTACGTCGTTCGCTAACCGTATAGCACCAAAACTGTCCAATCTGCCAGCCCCTTTCATTCATGTGTGGCAGTCCTGGTCTTACAGTCTCAGCCGAGGCAGTGGAGCAGTGAAGAAATGCAATCTCGCAGATGACATTAAGAGAGTGCCCGTGTATCTCCTCATCCCTGAACCCGGTGGCAGACAGTGCAGGCTAAGGTTACTGGCCGTAATTCTGATGGTGAAAGGGACACAATCAACCTACTTAATCTCCCAGGCTTGCTTTAAAGACGGAGAAAAACGATCTGGCTTCCATTCTGCTGCACCAAAACCGCACAAGGGTACATGGGCTTCATCTTAAAATGGAAGTACACATTAAATTACACTCGAGAGCTGGATGCAGAGCACAGATGGCCTGAAAGCAACCCTGTCCTCTTTTGTCCAGGCCAATAAAAAGACGGAAAGGAGCCCTGGATCTGTTTGTCTTTTTTGTTTTGTTTTCATAACAAGCCGGACTCTTCGAACCGACCTCTCCAAGACTCGGGAGAGTAAAACTCTGAGCCCCCTAAAATTTAGGGCATTAGCATCAGAATAGGCCTAAATGCCCCGTCCCGCTAATAAAGCCCCGGTGAAAAAAGACGCCCAGCAATTTCGCCGGTGATGAACCCGATCCCGAAGGCGGCCAGACTTTCTGTGAGAAAAGGGGAAGGGACCTTACTGTACAGGCCACGCTGATACCAACGTACGCATTGTGGAGGCACTGCAAGCATGAGTGCTTTATTAAAGTGCAGGCCCAGTGTCTGCCTTCTGCCGCCAGCGCCCGCAGGACCCCACATTAAGACACCCACCTGTTCCAGGAAGGACAATAGAGGCCGAAACGCAATATCGGACTGCGGCCTCGGCCTACGCCGGGGACAAAAGCCCAAGGAGTGGATGGAGAGGAAAGATAAATGACCCTCACACTTGGATGGAGGCCAGGTCTCGGGGCCGCTTAAATAAGGCATGTAAAGGGTATCTCTGGAGTCGGAGCAGGCCAGGACAGACGAGGGAGGAGAGAATCCAAACATACTGAGAGAGAGAGAGAGAGAGAGAGACAGAGAGAGAGAGAGAGAGAGAGAGAGAGAGAGAGAGAGAGAGAGAGAGAGAGAGAGAGAGAGATTCATATCTTTATATATGTGCCGATATAATTACATACGTCAGCTTGAGTTGACACTACATGGCCAAAAGTATGTGGACACCTGACCGTCACACCTGTATGGGTTTGTTGAACATCCCATTCCAAACCCATGGATATATAGTTGGCCTCAAGTGTTCTGGGAAGACTTTCCGTAAGATTTTGGAGTGTGTCTGTGGGGCATTGTGAGGTCAGAAACTGATGGTGGATGAAAAGGCTTGGCTCAGAAATAAT